>BMAW01082089.1:0-24025 GCA_019974015.1 Nephila pilipes | reverse complement strand
TTTTGTATGAATTCGAAAATGGATTTTTAAATTACCATTCTGAGTAAAAGCCTTATTACATACTTCACAAATGTAAGGCTTTTCTTTGGTATGAATGCGCAAATGGATTTTGTAATCATCTCTACGAGAGAAACTTTTATAGCATATTTCACAATAGTGAGGCTTTTCTTTTGTATGAATACGCAAATGTGTTTTTAAATTACTATTCTGAGAGAAAGCCTTATTGCATATATCACAAATGTATGGCTTTTTTTAGTATGAATACGCAAATGTTTTTTTAAATTACCATTAATCGAGAAACCACCCTTACAAAATTCACAAACATAAGGTTTTTCCTGTGTATGAATCAGTACATGGGTGTTTAATTTACCTTTTACAGAAAATGATTTGCTGCAAATTTCGCAAGAGTAAGGTTTATACTGTGCGTGAATACGTTGATGTTGTGCTAAATTTTGCTTCCGATGAAATGATTTGTTGCAGACACAACAAACATAAGTTTTTTCTTCTGTATGATTTATTAAATGCTTCTCTAAGGCTTTCTTGTGGGAAAATTCCTTTTGACACAATTCGCATTGATGTATTCTTTCCGAAATGCGATTAATTAAATATGACTTCATTCTTTCTTGCCTAGTAAAATTACTACTCAAATCTTGTTTACATTTAATGTGAATATTTAAATGTTCATGAAAAGATATCTTCGATTTGAATTCCTTGTGACAGATATCACATAAAAAAAACTTACCAATATCATCCATTAATATCCAAAAATGACTAAATTTTCAATATATGATTGCTTTCGAAAAAGAAAAAAAAAGTTGTTCCCGGAATTGGCCGATGTCTTTAGAAAATGAAATCTTATCGCTTTGAACGGCTTTAAAATAAACATGGGAAATGATTGATTGAATTCTTGGCATACACAGTTGTAAAAGCTATTATCACTAAATTTAGCATTAAATGAAGTTTTACATTACCCTTCCATAGGAATGCGTTAGAATAGATAAATTAGCTGTGTTTATTTATTGGAGGACGTAATAATTTTTTTATACGTAACATGAGTTATTATCGAATATATATTTTGAAAAACTCTAAATCAAAAATGGCTAAACATATGAAGGCCTAGAAAATATCAAATATGCATTCTTGGAGGACATTTAAAAGGAAAGAAGGTCCATTTTTGCAGGTAATGAGGAATGTTATGTAAGTTTAAAAAATAAACGAAATTCGTAACGTAGCATAATCTGCAATGGTTTTGTTTCAAGAAACTATGCTCTAACCTGATTAATATTAAAAACAAATTTTTATCAAGGAAACACAATTAATATCTGCTCTTCTTGTACTTTGGATAACATCCCTACGTACTGCTAAACTAAAGTAACTAAATACATTTTTTATAGGTCATAGAGCTTAGTGGTCATCGTCACAGCATTCTTCGGGCGATTTTGGTCGAGCCGTGGTTCCGAACTTTCATGCACCTATAGACCCGCCGTGTAGTTGACCTGATGCATCAAAAATCTGCGAAGGCTACAAATACTCCCTTGGTGTGGCGAGGAAGTTTGGAGAGAGTGTAAGTGCCAATTCAGGTGTAATCTTTGTCACTACCGAGGCTCAAAATGACGAGGTCCTTCACTAAAAGCCATCGTGTGGCTTCTCAGTTCCACGTAAATAAACAATCAGGTCTTTCAAAGTCGAAGATGTAACCGATAGATGCAAATTCAAACGAACTTTATATGCGTCTGTATATCGAAAAGTTTTAAAATACTGAGAAACAACAGATACATCTCAATAAAAAACAATTTCCTCTTTCAGGCATACGTAAGTACGTAATGTTGTAAATTACAACTATTCATAGTGCTTTGTTGGGCTAAACATATTTCCAATAACGCTAAATTAAAGTAATATGTGGAAAAAGAAGAAAAAGTTTCCAAATGCTGATTTCTACTATAATTATCTTCGAAAAGTACGTATACTTTGAGAGAAATACGTAATTCTAGAGGATAACGATCTAAAGAAGTCCAAGAAAAAAATAAGAATCGCTATGCAAAGTTTTGTAAAAAAACACGCTTTAGCTACCCAAATGGCCCTTTTTTTAATAATTATTATTAAATTATTCTGACAAACATAATAATCAAAATAAAAATTTAAATATCGATTAATGGACGATAGTAAAAATAAAATGAAAGGAAATGATAAATTATTAAATTGAATTTATTTAAGCTAAATGTAATTCAAACTAAAGCAAACGATAATTTTTAAAATTGAATATTACATCAGCTACATGTATTTTAAATTAAAGCAAACGATTAATTATTATACTCAATGTTTAAGCGAAATGTAATTAAAATTCGAATTAACGATAAAAACGTTGAAATTTTATCTGGTACTCCAAAAGTGATCCCAATAAACAATAGCCATTTCAGCCAGTAAATTGTGGGAACAAGTGGTGTACCAGGAGAATGCAAAGGAACATATGAAACCCCATGATTTTTCCTAGAAAATGAAATATATTTGAGGATAATTGCTATCTTACACTATTACAGATGTTCTAAACTAAAAAAATGATATTTTTTATTCTTCTCATGCTTAATTCTTTCTTCAGTAAGGTAAGAAGGATTCCATCTATGGGTTAATTTTTGAGAAAAGAATAGAAAAGTTTTGGCTGTATCCGATATGTTGCTCCCCTGGGTCAGAGATTAAAGACGATGAGAGGAGGATGCATTCCCATGAAAAGACTGTCCAATTTGTGTCTTGGGTAAAATTATAGCAATCTTTCAACATTTTCAAATAGGATAAATAATATTGATGCAGTATATTATTTAGTATTTACCAAGTGATAATTCATAACAAAGAATTTGCTTCATCAGTTAAGACGATATGCCTCCCCCTCCCCAAAATTAATTTCTTGGTACGCCACTGGAGGAGACTCTAGTATTTATTTGTTTATTTTACATTTAATACTCAATACACCAAATGTTCAATTTTATGAACATAAATGTATATTTTATACACAAATTTTACAATCCAATAAAGAATAAAAATGAAAGTTTCAGCAAATTGTTAGATCTGTAAATATTTTTTTTCTCTTTCCTGGGTTACATTCACTTTTTCTCTTCCTTTGAAAAAACAAAACTGTGGTAGCCTAGTGTCCATGGTAACGGATTTGCAGTTGACGGTTTTAATCGAGTCGTGGGTTCAAGCCATGATGTCATAAGAGTCCTCCCGTATAGACGGGGTTAATGCATCTTTCGAGGCCATTGACCTGATGAGGAAGCAAGGAGATTGAGGTGCCAGTTCAGGTGTCGTTCTCGTCACCTGTCAATGTGCAAAATCACTAAGTCTTTGCCAATACGACGTCGTAAGTTCTGTAGTTCGTTGTTAATAAAACCAATCATTCTTCTCTCAGAAACAACACGAAGGTTAAATGCAATCTCTATTAGCCAAAGGGACAGATCTCGCCAACAAGACCTTTTAATTTTAAGCCTCTTTAAAGTGACGAATACCATCTCCAAGATTTCACACTTCACCATCTCTAGGTGTTGGAGCTTTGAGGGATTTAATATGCCTCAGCCCTGCTACCCGGTTCCAGTTCCATCACCACAGGTCATTAAGCAAATGGGGTAGCTTCGGCTACTATATTTGCAATATTTGTTACGTTTATACCATGAAATAAAATAAAAGTAGCCTACGATCTGTTAAATTTTTATGCAATTTTAACGCACATTTTCATTTTTTGGTGAAAGAAATAAATTTCGTGTAATGTAATCTTGAGTGTTTGACGCATATAGGGAGTTTGAAAGTAAGATAAGGCTTAGATTCAAAGATTTCACATCGGGCAGAGAGGATTGATTGATTTTCAGTTAATGTTTGTTCTCAGAAGCTACACGGGTATTTTTTGTAAATCTTTTAATCCATGAACACGGTACTAATCAACAAGGATTTGGAGTCAAACATCGCCATCCTCTTCCAAAAATTTCAAATGATTGTTTGCTTATTAACATCGTAATTTTAAGCAACAGGATGGCTATAAACGATGGGACGCATAGCTTTAATGCTCGATAAATTGACTATGGCGATACCTTAACTGGCACTTTACAAATGTCCACACTACACCAATCCTCTACAGAAGGCTACGATTTCGTGATCCTGACCGCATGTAATTATATTGCAGCAGTAAAAAAAAAAAATTCTTACATATGAGCTCCGGCATGTTAATTCTATCGGGACTTAAAGTCTTCCCTTCAGTATGTCTTTAATGCGTAGGTGATGCCAGCTCAGGTGCCAACCTCGTATTTGTGAAAGAATTGATATACATACGGAAATGAAGGCATACTTTTATCCTTGGATACTCCAGGTTTTAGAACCTTTAAAATATGTCTTTTGACACATATTACAACGAATGATCTCACGAATCTGCCTTCCACTGGACGAGTGGTGCGCAAAGATCGTCCTGTGGGGCACACGTGACTCGCTAAGAGTTTATGTGTGGTCCGTCAAGAAAATCAGAAAAATCCGCTTGAATTGAGATTTCCTTTCCGTGCATGAAATCATTTAAAAAGTGTTTGTTTACACATTCAGTAAAACAGTCTAAGTTGCCCCAAATCCCTGGAAACTGAAGAAATTAGGAAGAGCATTAATCTTTTAACCATATTTATTATTTTGTTCAACTTCCTTAAACACTGAGTAGGAAGAAAGTAGTTTTGTTTATGTCATTTATTATTCTTTGGATTTTAGTAAGTCAAACATTTTCAATTTTTACTCAACACTCTCAAATGAATGAAAGAAATGTGCTGTTGTGTACCTCAACCTCACATTTCTCTTTTTCCTCTTCTAACTGAAACACAAATGTGGAATTTAACAGTCGTCTGGAACTACTATAAATTTTTAAAAACTAATTATCCTTTTATTATCTCTATATTCTTTTCAAATTTCAAACAAAAAACTTTTACAGCATTTCAGCAATAGTTTTTTCGTGAAAATTTGCGTATTTAATAGTTGATTGGAAACCTTCTGCACGAAATCTCAAAAAAATAAGGGAATAAGCTTTTTACACTAATTAAATTAATTAATTAATTAATTTTTTTAATTTAACCGAATTCCCATCAAGCTAGAGCTCTGAAGCCATGGGAATCGTTCTCATTAGTGTAAGAATGATACGTATTAAGATATTGGCGACACGTTTTAACTCATATTTCAATATTTTTTTTATAAATTTTGCCACCATATAAAATCGTTGTTATTTATCTTGAATTACTAAAAATTGATATCAAAAAAGATATTTTATTCACCATATTTGAATATACATGAAATACGCATGTCTGAACAAAACTTCATTTTAAGCAAATAATTATTTAAAATTTTAATTTTATCTTCAAAACATTTCAATATCTAGAAATTCTTATTACTTCTACAAAATTTATTATCTTTAAGCAATTTTTACTCAAGTTCTTAGAAGTTTTTTTTTACACATTTCTGCATAAGGACTTCATGGCAATTTAATGTACCTAACAAATATATAGCCTGGTGTCATTTGCAGGTAATGATTAAAAAAAGTAATAGAGCTGTAAAAGTAATAGAGATGACACGTATAATAATACAAATATAAGAATGATATATAGTTAAAGTTTTGTTCGCATTTATGCTGCTTTAAAAATGTGAATTAAGAAAAAACAAGCTACAAAAGAAAGTTTATGAACAACGATAGTGGCCACGGTAGACTTTTGATCATGATTTCGTGGCTGATGGTTTTCGTTCAGTCGCTGATTCGACCCTTGGCCGCGAAAAAAGACCCGACACGCAGCAGGACTGATGCACGTTATATCTGTCGAGGTAAGATGTCCGCCCTTTTGTGTTGTGTGGAAGTTAGGAGTGAGGGATTCTACCTGAATCGTCATCCTCGTCACTTGACCGAGGTTTAAAATTACAATGTCCGTCACGAATAGCCCTCGCGTTGCTTCTTCTGCGACGTTAATAAAAACTTAACTAAACTAAAAATGAACAACGATAAAAACTGAAATTAGGACTCAGAATCAAAGGAATTGCATAAATGAAGTATTTTTTCTTAGGACTTAATATGTGTTGAATATAAAGGAACAATCAGTTTCTTTCAGAGAAATGTTTGATTGTTTGTTTTAATTAACATCAAACTAGGGGCAGCTGTCACTATTCGCGACGGACCTCATCATTTTGAACTCGATCAAGTGACGAGGACAAACCCAAACTGGAACCCCCTCCATTAAGTTCCGCATCACACTAATGGAAGGGTTTTGTACCCCGACAGAATTAACATGTTCAGCCTCGGCTACACTACATATCTTTAGTTTCATGAAGGTCACGCCTACGACTCGACGAAAAAGGCCGCCACGTGTGTTCTGCCTTAACCACTAGGCTACCTCGACCCCACTAAGGGACGAGGATTACCCTACATAGGATTATTTTTCTATCAACATATTCAGGACTAATTGATCTAATGCTTCTGCAAACGTTCCACTAGAAAGAACACGAGGCTATCAGTGATGGACCTCATAATTTTGAGTCTCTGTCAAGTGACGAGAACGGCAACTGAGCTATCACATAACTTTTCTAATTTCCACACCATGGTCTCGGGAAGACTTTAAGCCTCGACATATTTAATGTCCATCAACTTCGGCTGCATGGAGAGCATTTAGTGGCAATAGGTTCGAATCCAAGTGTCAACGAAATCCACCACCCTCGAGTCCGGGACCATGTCCTTTCGGCTACCGCTGCCACGACATTTTCATGATTTACAGAGATTTGTAGTTACGTTTATTCCATGTCCTCTGTCAAGCTTACTGAGTACGATGTAAACTTAATAGATAGTTGAAATGATTCCGACAGTATTTTGGTCCAACATCAAGAATATTATTTAGTAAAATAGCAGTAAAGGCATCAAACAAGAGAAACTTTTAATTTCGCAGTCGTGAAGCTAGGTTAAAACCCACGATTTGATGAAAACCACCGGTCGCGAGCGTGCAACCATGACCCCTAGGCTACTGTGGTCGAAAAGTGAGAAGAAATGAATGTTTGGAATGGGGAATTTGTTTAATGGGGAATTCTGAGAAACACATGCAGCAGATCCAATATATAAATGTCTGTCGCAGAGTGTCACGTGTACAGGAATGAAGCGAACTAGGAGAACAAAGAAGAGATCTTCAAAGCAAGATAGAAACCTTTTGCAACATGCTTCTAGTCAAAAAATATGTATAAATCTTTAGCACGAGATTTGTGTGCCCATGAACGCCAATTTAGAACCCTGTCGGATTTTAAGCAGTAAACATTCCAGAATGGGCTCTTTTAAAACTTGATTCGCTGCAAACCTTATTTTCAAGTAAATATGAACGGGTGTTCAGATTAATAAGAAAGAGTCGTTACAAAAATTTAATATATATTTTATAAAACTCTATTTCTCTATATATAAATAGAGGACAAAATATATTTTTAAAATTTTTCCTCATTAATGTTTGAAATGTATATTGTGTATCTATAGTGTAACAAATTTCTCTAAATGAATTCAATGAGCTGATAATGTTTCTTCTATTGATTAACCTTTGAATAATCTATTATTTTCAAGAGGAAAAAAACTATTCAGATATATCTCTGATGCATTATAGTTGTTATTTAAAATTTACGATTTTTTCTATCGAGCATTACGAACAACATTTAAAACTGCTTAATCTAATTTTTTGAATTTAAAAAAAACAACTACTGACCTAAATGCTTACTCATGCAAAGTAACCAGAAAAAATAATATAAAAAAACTATACATTTTTTACAAGCAAAACCCTTAGCATTTTAAATAAACTCATGAACATGAAAAGCTCAGAAAATGTAGCTCAAAGTTTTGATGGTGAAAGAAAAGACATAGCACACTGTAAACGAATGATTAATTCACTCCTCGATAAATGATATTTTTTACTAGCATTTAGAAATATTTTAAGATTATTATAATATAATAAAGTATTTTTTCATAATTTAGTAAATTTAGATAACTAATATTCTTTAATCATTAATTAAACTAATTTATCGGTATTCATCTATCTACACCAAGCGAAGCGAATTAATCCTAAGAATTAGCCCATGTTGTTTACACTTGTTAATAAGGGTTTACCAAAGCTATTACAATCAGAATGATCTGTACTTCAGGAAAGTACTTTGGACATAGTTTTGTGTCGATTTTTCATATATAAAATATCCACATAAAAGTAAAATTGACATGCGGAATCATAATTTTATACTTAATATGTAAGAAAATAAAACAACACAGTTAAAAAACAAGTTTTTTAAACATGGGTTTTCTTTGAAATTTCACACATTTTTCTTAATATAAATTTCTATACTTTAAAATTTCGCGAGAGGATAGTTTTATTTACTGGTTTCAATATTCAACTGTTTCTCGTTGTAAGCAAATGGAATTACACCCTTCTGCAAATTAATTGAAACAATTTTTTTTTCTTGAATTTTAAAATCATTCCTATTGTTCACGAAAAGTCATACTAAAATATGATAAAATATGCATGGGATGAATAACTCCTATTCTTAGTAGCAATTTGCGCAAATCAGAGGGGTTCTTAGAGTACATTCGCAGGTACTTCAGTAGATGAAATCTCCATCTATGATCACATCAGCTGAGACGGGTGTGAAGCCTCGAAATCGTTCAAAGATAGTTACTTTCTCCAAACATACGTTAAAGACTAATAGAGGTTTAGAAGATAGTTGGTATTAGTATTGCACAATCTTAAGGTGTAACATAAAACAAAACAAAAAACAGGATCCATATCTTCCAAACGGAGAGGGATATGTGGTATAAAAAAGAAAACAACGCAAAGAGATGACACTTTTCTACTTACATGTTGTAAAAAATACCAAGACATAAATATTATAAATGATTTTAAGAATTTGATGAAATCCATGTACAATCGTGTTCAATTAATAATACAGAGTCCAGGGAATCATATTGTGTTCTAAGTAACTTTGAACGAGTTTAAATGAAAAAGCATTTTTCAACTGCATTTTCTCACTCTCTTGCATATTGAGCCAAAAAAGGCAAGTGTGAGAGAGCAAACCTATTAAAGTATGAAACTGAAATAGAAAATAGAAAAAAAAGGTAAAGTTTGATTGAAAAGATAGAGGATCGAAAATAGAGAAGGATCGCTCGGGTATTACCCGGGGACTTGTCACCCGTATTTACCAAAGAGAGAAAACACCATGTGAAAGAAAAAGATCCCTAAGATTCCTCGAGGTCATGATGCCCAAACCTACCGAAAAAAATGAGGTCCCTGAGGTTCCTTGAAATAAACTCAGGAACAGAGTGCCCAGTTACACACCTGACCCTAGGTACGCCTCTTTTAGTGGCCTCTTACGACCTGCTTGAGCTAAAGAAGGACTATTCTTTCACTCCCGATCACCACACAGGGGATGACAACTTTTTAAAGAACAATGAGGAAAATGTCTGGACTGTGATTATGTGGAGAATCTTCAGAAAAATAAATTAAGTTTCTTACTCCAATAATTTTAGAAATAAATGCTTTAATATAAACTTTACTTTCAGCATAACACTTTTAGTTGTAAAACTTTACAATATTTTAGATTTATAATTAACCTTTAACGCTACAGAACTTTACTTCAATCTACGGCTTACTGAAATCACAAAAAACAACTTCAAATCTTATTACTTATAATAATTTGTTCAAAAGGATCCCTTAATTTGTATAACTAATTTTACATGCAGACCTCGGTTATTTCTTAGAAATATAATTAAACATTATCTCTAACCCATCTAATAAAACACTTGTATCATAATCGTATCTTAAAAAAAGTACATCATTATGAGTTTACATTACTATTTCATTTCATAGAACGCCGTATGTATAAAAAAATAACATTGTATCAGTCACAAAATAGAAATGTTTCCCTGAAAATAAAGACGCTAATAAACTTTTATATCAACATGAATCACAAAATAGAGTTCCTCAACACCTGCAAAATTTTGCTTTCATTATATTTCTAAGACAACGAAAGAAATCGCAATAGAAGAGTGTTTTTTTCTGTAAAAAATAAAAAGTATAACTTTACTTTCATTGCTGTAAACATGACGGATGGAATCGTGCAATACAAGAGAACCCATAAGTAACTTCTATACATTTTATTACATTTAGAGACAAAACCTAACATAATACACATACCAGTATATAAAAAGAAAAATATTTACAAGGAAAAAATATTAAAAGAGTAAAAAATGTTCCGCACCCAAATAATGAAACACAATTCAGATGAATTTTCATGCTTTGTAATTCAGAGATCAACTCCATGAATATACCGCAATCGTCACAACTAAATACTGAGAATAAAAATTTCTGTTTTGTTCAGTTCCTCAAAAGTGTTACTAATTTCTTATGTAAATAATTAAATGACATTTTAGATTAGAATATTTAGAAAACTATTTCTTGCATATTTCAGAAACTTAAGTATTTTCCTTTGTATGAACACGTAAATGTTTTTTTAAATCACTATTCTGAGAGAAAGCCGTATTGCAAATTTCACAAGTATAAGGCTTTTCTTTTGTATGAATACGCAAATGGGTTTTTAAACTACCATTCTGAGAGAAAGCCTTATTGCATATTTCACAAGTGTAAGGCTTTTCTTTGGTATGAATACGCAAATGTATTCTTAAATTCCAATTCTGAGAGAAGGCCTTATTGCATACTTCACAAATGTAAGGCTTTTCTTTGGTATGAGTACGCAAATGGATTTTCAAATCATCACTACGAGAGAAACCCTTATTGCATATTTCACAATGGTAAGGCTTTTCTTTTGTATGAATACGCAAATGCTTTCTTAAATTACAGTCCTGAGAGAAGGACATTTTGCATATTTCACAATTGTAAGGCTTTTCTTTGGTATGAACACGCAAGTGGGTTTTTAAATGATCATTCAGACAGAAAGGCTTATTGCATATTTCACAACTGTAAGGCTTTTCTTTTGTATGAATACGTAAATGTTTTTTTAAATTGCAATTACTCGAGAAACTAGCCTTGCAAAATTCACAAACATAAGGTTTCTCTTTTGTATGAATTCGTACATGGGAGTTTAATTTACCTTTTGTAGAAAATGATTTGCTGCAAATTTCACAAGTGTAATGTTTATACTGTGCATGATTACGTTGATGTTGTGTTAAATTTTGCTTCCGAAGAAATGATTTGTAGCAGACACAACAAACATAAGTTTTTTCTTCTGTATGATTTATTAAATGCTTCTCTAAGGCTTTCTTGTGCGAAAATACCTTTTGGCACAGTTCGCATTGATGATTTGTTTCCGTAATGCGATTAATTAAATTTGACTTCATTCTATCTTGCCTAGTAAAACTACTACTCAAATCTTGCTTAGATTGAATGTGAATCTTTAAATGTTCATGAAAGTTTATCTTCGATTTGATTTCCTTATTACAGATATCACACAAAAAAGACTTACCAGTCGCATCCATTAGTTTCCGAAAAAGACTAATTTTAAACTTATGATTTATTTGTAAAAACTAAAAAAAAAATGTTTTGTTTCCTGAATTGGCTGATCTGCATAAATTGAAATCATATTTCATTCAACCATTTTAATATAAACAAGCAAATAATTGATTGATTGGATTTTTGGAATATACAGCTGCAAAGGCTATTATCCCTAAATTTAGCATTAATAAAGTTTTGCTTTCCCTTCGTATTAATGGGTTGGAATAAATAAATGACAACGTTTATTTACTGGAGGAAGTAGTAATTTCCTATACGTTTGATGAGTTATTATCGAAAGTATATTAATTTGGTTCTTTGAAAAATCCTGTATCAACAATGCCTAACCAGAAACATTGCTAAAAATGTATTAAATATCCTTTCTTGGAGGTCATTTCAAAGGAAAGAAGGACCACTTTTGCAAGCACCGTTAAATATTAATGGAAGTTTCAAAATACCCGAAATTCGTTGCCTTGTATAATCTTTATTGGTTTCTGATTCAAGAAAGTATTCCCTAACGTGATTAATAATAAAAAACAATTTTTTTTATCAAAAAAATAAAATTAATATCTATTCTTCTTGTACATTGGATAAGATCCCTACGTATTGCTTAACTAAAGTAACAGAATACACAGTTCATAGGTCATAGAGCTTAGAGGTCATAGTCATGGACTTGCAGCCCTCATTTTTCGAAAAATTGAGGTGTCGATCTATCATGCCTCTAAAGACCCGCAATTGAATTGAAGAAATTGAAGAAAAGACAAAAATTATTTCACCAGAAGGAGGATCGTAAATAGAGTAGGATCGCTAGAGTAACGCTGGTAAACACGGGTTTGGGTCACCTCAAAGATAGTAAACCTCAAAGGAAAGAAAAATATCACTAGGGTGCATTGGGGTGAATCTGCCATGGCTACAAGTACTTCCTTCGTGTGGAGTGAAAGTTTGGAGAAAGAAATGCGTATTCGGGTGTCATCTTTGTCACGACCGAAGTTTAAAATTACGAAGTCCTTCGCCGAAAGTCCTCTTGTTGCTTCTCAGTTTGACGTTAATAAACAATCAGATCTTTCAAAATATAAGATGTGGTCCATAAATGCGAATTCAAACGAACTTTATATGTGACTGTATATCGTAAAGTTTTAAATTACTGAGAAACAACAGATACATCTCGATGAAACTTTTTCTGCTTGTTGAGGCATACTTCTGTACTTAAGATTGTGAATTACAGCTATTCATGGTGATTTGTTTGGTTAAACATATCGCCATGAACGCTACATTAGTGTAATATATGGTATGAAGAAGATAAAGAATCCAAGTGCTGATTTCTACTATAACGGTCTTCGAAAAGTCCACATACGTTGAAAGGAATATATAACTCTGGAGAGTAAGAAATATATAACTCTAGTAAGTAATAATATTCCTGTCTATGAGAGGTTGTCTAAGAAAAAAGTAAAAAAGTTCTATTTAAAGTTTTGTAAAAAAACAAAATTAGTTACCCAAGGTGCGCCTTTTTATAATTATTACTAAATTATTCTTTCAAATATAAGAGCCAAAATAAAAAGAGGAGATATTGATTAATGGCAAACAGTGCCTGCTCAGGTGTCGTTCTCGTCACTTGACCAGCTACAAAATTACAAGGCCCGTGGCCAATACGACGCAGTACGTCGCGTACTCCTATGTTAATAAAACCAAATAAATCAATGAACAAGAAAAAAAATAAGCTTCGTCAAAAATTTATTCATTGTTTTTCAGATACCGAGAGGCTTTAAATTAAAATCAATGAACAAGAAAAAAAATAAGCTTCGTCAAAAATTTATTCATTGTTTTTCAGATACCGAGAGGCTTTAAATTAAAAATACAGCTAAGATCAAAGACTTCAGAAACGGGTAGGGGAGGAGCGGATTGATTCATTGCGTGTTCACGCTTCTCTCAGAAACAACACGAAGGTTATATGCAAACTCTATCAGCCAAAGGAACAGATCTCGCCAACAAGACCTTGAAATTTTAAGCCTCTTTAAAGTTATGAATACGATCTAAAAGATTTCTTACTTCACCGATGGGAGGAGTTGGAGTTTCGAGGAGTTTAACGTTCACCAGCCCTTCTACCCGGCACGAGTTCGCTACCATCACTACAGATTAAGGATATGGGTTAGCTTCAGCTATTATAACTATATTATATGTTACATTTGTACCAATGTAAAAAGTGAAAGTTGCCAACTTTCTGTTTGATCTTGAATAAAAAAAATTCCCAATTTTAATTGCCTTTTTCATTTTTTGGTGAAGAAAATAAATTTTGTTTCATGTAATCTTGATTGCTTAACGCATATGATTTTTACATAATGTGTTTTAAACGTAAAATAAGGTTAAGCCTCAAAGATCTCACATAGTGCGGAGAGGATTGATTGATTATTCGTTAATGTTTATTTAGCCCGGAAGAAACTGCAAGGAGATAATTTGCAAAACGTATAAACCTTATTGACAGATCTAAACAACAAGTATTTAGAATCTAACATCACTTTTCCTCCACCTGAATTTTTGATTGATTACTTGCTTGTTAAGAAAGTAATTTTAAGCAACGTGAGTGCTACAGACGGTGGAACTCGTAACTTTAATCCTTGGTACAGTGACTTAAACAACACCTGAGCTGGTACCTCCCTATTCAAACTTCCACGTATCAACATCGTGAGATTTTGCGACCTCCACACGATTTTTAGTGCATTAGCCCCTTTTCACTGTTTAATGTTCTTATTATTTCTACAAATTTCATTACCTTTAAGTAATGTTTTCTCTTTGTAAGTAACGATAAAAAGTGATAGAGCAATAAAAGTAATAGATGACACGTATAACAATAATAATATAAAAAGGATTTAAAGTTAAAATTTTTTTCGCATTTATTCAGCGCTAAAAATATGAAATAGTAAGAAAAAAGTTGCAAACGAAATAAATGAACAACAATAGTGGCAGCGGTAGCCTAGTGGTCATGATTTCGAATTCGTGGGTGGCGGTTTTCGTTCAATCGCGGGTTGGAGTTTTCGACGCAAAGACCCGCGTAAAGCCCGGGCAGATATACGTTAAATCAGTTGGGGTCCAAAATTCTCCTGTTTGTATGGTGTCGAAGTCAGGAGAATTGTGCCAAATCAGGTGTCGTCCTCGTCACTTGTCCGAGGTTCAAAATTACGAGGACCGTCGCAAATAAAACAAGCGTTGCTTTTTGAGCGACCTTAATAAAATCTAAAATAATAATAAACAACGATAAAAATTGAAATTACACACTCTGAATCAAAGGAATTGCATATACAAAGAGTTTCCTTTGGATTTAATTGCTGTTCATTAGAACAGAATAATGAGTTTCTGTCAGAGAAATGTTTATTTGTTTGTTTTAATTAACATCACACTAGGAGCAGCACTCACTATTGGTCATGGACCTTGTCATTTTAAACCTCCATCAAGTGACTAGAACGAAACCCGAGCTTGATCAATTTCTCCTAATTTACGCACCACGCCAATGGGAGAACTTTGGACCTCGACAGATTAAACGTGCATCAGGCCCGTCTACACGACATGTCTTGAGTACCATCAAGGTCACATCCACGACTAGACGAAAACGGATAAGCGAGTCTTCTACCTTACGCACTAGGCTACCGCGGCCCTACAGAGGAACGTGGAATACCATACAAACAATTATTTTACAATCAACATATTCAGGACAAATTGATCGATTGCTACGAGGACAACCTCTGAGCTGGCACATAACTCTTCTAATTTCCACAACAAGATCTCGGGAGGACTTTGAACCTCGACATATTAAACGTGCATCAACTTCGGCTACACGGTGGACATTTAGTGGCAATAGACTCGAACCCAGAACTCGACGAAATCTACCTGCCTTGAGTCCGAGACCATGTCCTTTCGATTACTGCGGCCAAGACATATTTATGATTTATAGAGATTTGTAGTTACGTTTATTCCAAGTCCTCTGTCAAGCTTACTGAGTAAGATGTAAACTTAATAGATAGTTGACACGAATCCAATTATATTTTGGTCCAACTTCAAGAATATTATTTTGTGAAATACCAATAAAAACAACAAAGAACAGAGGCTATTAATTTCAAAGTTGTGAAACAAGGTTCAAGCGCAAGACTCGATCAAAACCCATGACTCCTAGGCTACCGATGTCGCATAGTGAGAAGAAATGAATATTAGGTTAATTCTTAGGAACACGTGCTACAGATCTCATGAAAAAAAAAGCTTATCGCAAAGTGTCACATCTACAGGAAAGAAGCGAAAAGGGAGACCAAATAAGACATTTTGAAAGCAAGATAGACAACTTTTGCAAACTGGTTCCATTCAAAAAATATGTACACATTTTTTCCACGAGATTTGTGTGCCAATGCACGCCAATTTACAATCTTGTCGGAGATTAAGCAGTGAAATTTCAGAATGGGCTATTCTAAGACTTGATTCGTTGCAAACCTTATTTCGAAGATGATATGACCGGGTGTTCAGATTAATAAGAAACGTTCGTTTTAAAAATTTAATCTATAATGGATAAAATTCTATTTCTCTGTATAACATTAGAGGACAAAGTATTTTATAATATTTTTTCACATAAAAGATTCATAGGTATATGATGTGCTATAGTCTAATAAATCTCTCTAGACGGTTTCAATGTGCTGATGATTTTCCTAAATTTTCTTATTTCTATTAATCGGGCAACACGAACAACAGTTAAAACTGTTATACCTAATTTCTTATATTTAAAAATATAACTACTGATCAAAATGCTTACTCATATACAGAATTAACAAACATGTCGTGCAAAGTAACCAGAAAAAAATATCAATAACTTTTGAATGCTTACAAGCAAAACCCTTAGCAATTTAAATACCCTCATGAACATGAAAAGCTGAGAAAATGCAGCTTAAGATTTTGATGGTGAAAGCATTGTCAGATCCCACTGTTAAGGAATGCTTAAAGCACTCCTCAATAATGCAACTAGAGCAATGACATTTTTAATTGTAACTAATTAGAAAGATTTTCAGATTATAATAATGTAATAAAGTATTGTTTTAGGATTTAGTAAATTTCGATTTCTACGATTCTATAATCACTAATTAAACTAATTTCTCGGTATTCATCTATCTATGTCAAGCGAGGCGAATTAAGTCAAAAACTATCCCATGTTCTTTTCACCTTTTAGTAAGTGTTTTACCAAAGCTACAACAGTCAGAAGGATCTATATTTCAGGAAAGTTCTTCGGACATGTTTAATATCGATTTTTCTTTTTAAAATATCAACACCAGGAAGTGACACTTTTCTAGTTAGACGATTCAAAAAAAATATCCTCGAAAGACTAGTGCTGCACTTAATAGACATTTAAAAGAGCATGGAATAAATAATATCTCATCTAATGCATGTAGACCAATAGGATTTAGCTTCATGCAATACAAAGAAAATTGTCCACAAATTCTTGTCTGAGACCCAATCTGAGACATTGGAATGATCTAAGAATTCTACTGGTATTCCAAGAAAGAATCTTTAGGCTATATATAAGAATCGTCTATTGATAGACTATAATCCTGTATGAATCAACTATAGAAAAGCTAATCTCGGAGGTAAATCATATGTGGTAGAAGGACACAAATATTATAAATAATTGAAAACCATTGCTGGAATCCCTGCCGAATCATGTTCCAATGTTAATAAAGAGTCGAAGAAATCCTTTTG
Source organism: Nephila pilipes (assembly GCA_019974015.1). Lineage (NCBI taxonomy): Eukaryota > Metazoa > Arthropoda > Arachnida > Araneae > Nephilidae > Nephila > Nephila pilipes. Next base: position 6,794 of record BMAW01082089.1, on the reverse strand, counting down.
TGTTTCAAAAATGTTTGATTTTGAACGAATTTAAATAAAAAAAATCATTTCCCCTTAGTTTTCTCAAATTTTCGAATTTGTTTCAATTGATTTGTACAAAGGTGAATGAGAAAAATTGAATTATTTAAATAATTAAGTTTGATCAATACATTTTAATGAATTATATTTAAATGATCGTGTTGTCATCGAAAGCAAACGTGAATAAAAAATTTCAGCTCAATTAAGCGCTTAAAAATGTGAGCAAAAAGTTTTTAAACTTGTGACACATACACAATTACAATGTAAGTAGAAGAAAACTAATTAAAGTTTTAATTATTATGAAGAGAAAATCGAGATGTTTGGATAAAATATATTCTGCATGTTAAAACTTATTACGTACATAACATTCTGCACTGCCGTCATTAATATTGGCTTGCATGGTTTCAGGAAGCCGCAGACTCAATAATAAAACTCAACGTTTTGAATGAGGGTTCAATCTCAACGTGAATCGTGCAAAACAAGAGAACCAATAAGTAACTTCTATATATTTTATTACATTTGGAGATACAACCCTAACATAATACACATATTAGTATATACAAAGAAAGCGTTTACAAGCATTACAAAATAAAAAGAATAATAATTTTTCTGTACACAAAGGATGACACACAATTCAGATGAATTTTCATGCTTTGTAATTCAGAGATTAACTCCCTGAATATTCCGCATTCGTCACAACAAAATACCCAGAATAAAAAATTCTGTTTTATTCAATTTCCCAAAAGTGCTTCTAATCTTTTAAGTAAATAATTATATGACATTTAAACGAGAATATTGTCAGAACTATTTCTTACATACTTGAGAAAAAAAAAGGTTTTTTCTTTGTTTGTATAAGCAAAGGAGTTTTTAATTACTCTTTACAAGAGTAAGCCTTATTACATATTTCTTTACTGTAAGGCTTTTCTTTGCTATGAATACGCAAATGGAATTTTAAACTACTATTGTGAGAGAAAGTCTTTCTGCATACTTCACAATTATAAGGCTTTTCCTTGGTATGAATTCGCAAATGGGTTTTTAAAACATCATAACGAGAGAAATCCTTATTGCATATTTCACAAATGTAAGGTTTTTCTTTTGTATGAACACGCAAATGGGTTTTTAAATTACCATTCTTAGAGAAAGCCTTTTTGCATACTTCACAAATGAAAGGCTTTTCTTTGGTATGAATACGCAAATGGATTTTCAAATCATTATTCTGAGAGAAAGCATTATTGCATATTTCACAAGTGTAAGGTTTTTCTTTAGTATGAATACGCAAATGGATTTTTAAACTATCATTCCGGGAGAAAGCCTTATTGCATATATCACAAATGTAAGGCTTTTCTTTAGTATGAATACGCAAATGTTTTTTTAAGTTGCCATTAGTCGAAAAAACAGCCTTGCAAAAATCACAAACATAGGGTTTGTCTTGTGTATGAATCAGTACATGGGTGTTTATTTTACCTTTTATGGAAAATGATTTGCTACAAATTTCGCAAGAATAAGGTTTATACTGTGCGTGAATACGTTGATGTTGTGTTAAATTTTGCTTCCAGTAAAATGATTTCTTGCAGACACAACAAACATAAGTGTTTTGTTCTGTAGAATTTATTAAATGCTTCTCTAAGGCTTTCTTGTGGGAAATTACCTTTTGGTACAATACGCATTGATGAATTGTTTCCGTATTGCTATTAATTAAATGTGACTTCATTCTTTCTTGCCTTGTAAAATTACTACTCAAATCTTGTTTACATTTAATGTGATTCTTTAAATGTTCATGAAAGGATATCTTCGATTTGAATTTTTTATGACAGTTATCACACAAAAAAGACTTACCAGTGACATCCATTAGTATCCGAAAATGACTAAATTTCAATATATGATTGCTTTCTAAAAATTAAAAAAAAAAATGTTTTGCTTCCAGAATTGCCCGATGTCTTTAGAAGTTGAAATCCTATCGGATTCAACCGCTTTATAAAAACATGGCAAATAATTGATTGATTGGAGTTTTGGAATATACACATGCAAAGACTATAATACTATATTTAGGATTAATGAAGTTTTGCTTTTTCTTTTCGTAGAAATGTGTTAAAATAGATAAATTGAGCACGTTTATTTATAGGAGGACCTAATAATTTTTATACGTTTGAATAGTTATTATCGATTGTATATTTTGAAAAACCGTAGAGCAACAATGGCTAAGCATAACCAGTCTTAAAAAAGTATCAAATATTATACTTTCTTGGAGGACATTTGAAGAGAAAGAAGGACCCCTTTTGCAGGCACTGTGAAATGTTAAGGGAAGTTTCAAAAATAAACTAAATTCGTTGCGTAGCATAATCACATTGATTTTTGATTCAAGAAACTATGCTCTAACCTGATTAATAATAAAAAATAAACTTTTATCAAGGAAACAAAAATAATACTTCTTCTTCTTTTACATTGGATAACATCCGTACGTACTGCTTAACTATACTAATTAAATACACAGTTCATAGGCCAAAGAGCTTAGTGGTCATGGTCACGGACTTGCAGCCGGCGGTTTTCTTCCAGCCGTGGGTTCGAACTTTTATACCACTAAAGACCCGCCATGTTGTGGAGCTGATGCACTTAAAATCTGTCATGGCTAGAAGTACTCCCTCGGTGTGGCATGGAAGTTTGGAGGGACAAGTGCCTATTCACGTGTCCTCTTTGTCACGACCAAATTTCAAAATTACGCGGTCCTTCGCCAAAATCTCTCTTGTTCCTTCTCAGTTCCATGTTAATAAGCAATCACATATTTCATAGTCTAAGATATAGCCCATAGATGTGAATTCAAACAAGCTTTATATGTGACTGTACATTGTAAAGTTTTAAATTAATGAGAAGCAACAGATATATCTCAATGAAACTTTTTCTGCTTGTTCAGGCATACTTATGTACGTAATGTTGTTAATTACATCTATTTATGGTGAATTGCTTGGCTAAATATATCAACATGAACGCTAAATTAAAGTAATATCCGGAAATAAAAAGGTAAAATTTCCAAATACTCATTTCTACTATAACTGTCTTCGAAAAGTTCACAGACGTTCAGTGAAATATATAACTAGAGGGTAACGATGTGGAGCAATTTAAGAAAAAAATAAAAAAAAAGCTCTATGCAAAGTTTTGCAAAAAACAGATTGAGCTTTTCAAGGTATGCTTTTTTTAATAATTTTTATTAAATTATTCTGTCAAATATGAGAATCAAAATAAAAATAATCAAATATCGATTAATGCACAGCAGTAAACTTTTCGAATAATAAAATGAAAGGAAACGATAAATTATTAAATTTAATTTATTTAAGGAAAATGTAATTCAAACTAAAGCAATTGATAAATTATTAAATTGAATATTACATTAGCTACATGTAATAAAAATCAAAGAAAACGATTAATTATTATATTCAATATTCAAGCGAAATGAAATAAATATTCAAATTAACGGTAAGAAGTTGGAAAGTGATCTGATGCTCCAAAAATGATCCCAGTAAACAATAGACAGTTAGGTGAGTAATCAATAAAAATTTACGTTTCTATATCTGGATTATTCCTTTTTAATACTTAAAACTTCTCTTCACCCCCAGAATAATAATCATAACTTTGCGATTCTGAAAGCTGATTACATTTGCGTTTTCTTAAAATCAAAAATACGTCTAATTTTCATCATTATGTGCATAAATATCATTTAAGAATAGGTTTTATACTTAAAATTCGGTTCTTTTTGGGTGATATTGTAAATTTTATAGTACCCCCTTTTATCTACGCGAAGATAGTAAATGTTTTGTTCAGTTCCGAATCAGAATAATTTATCTGGAAGAAATATTGTTGAAAAGTTGAATTGTCAGAACCAGTGGCGAACCGTGGGGGTGAAAAAGAGCATACGCATTCCCAAGAGTTTCCCTGAAACTGAAATATATTTGAGGATAATCGCTATCTTATACTATTATAGATATTCTTAACTACAAAAAAGAGCTTTTTTACTGTTCTAATGCTTAAATTAATTCAGCAGTAAGGCAAAGTAGGATTCCATCTAAGGGATAATTCTTGAGAAAACAATAGAATAATTTTTGCTATTTCCGATATGTTGTTCCTCAGGGTCAGATATTATAGACTATGAGACAAGTGTGCATCCCTATAGAAGGGACAGCCCTATCGAGGGTGCAGCCCGGTTTGTAACTTCGGAAAAATTATAGCAATCCTTGAACATTTTCCAAAGTATAAATAATATTGATGTAACGTATGATTAATTTTTTACCAAGTGATAATTCTGAACAAAGAATTTGATTTAGCGGTGAAGAGGATGTATATCCCTTCCACCCAATAAATTTATTGGGACGCTACTGCTGGAGACTCAAGTTGTTATTTGTTTATTTTGCCTTTAATGCTCAATACACGAAACATTCAATTTTCTGAACATAAATTTATATTTTATTTACAAACTGTAATAATGTATACTGAAATTTTTTTTTGCTTTTTGCTGGGTTACACTGGCATTTTCTCTTCCTTTGAAAAAATAGGGGGGGGGGGGTAGCCTGGTAACGGACTAGCTGCTGATGGTTTTCATCAAATCGTGTATTCGAGCCTTGATGCCATAACAGACCCTCTTTTTATGTGCGGCTGATGTATGTGTCGAGGCTGAAAGCCCACCCGTTGGCCTGATGTGGAAATAAAGAGAGAGGGCGGTGCCAGCTCTAGTGTCGTTCTCGTCATTTGATCAGGTACAAAATTAGAAGGTCCTTCGCCGATTCGACGAATTACGTCGCGTAGATCAACGTTATTAAAACTAATCAAATGAATCGATCAAAAAAAAAATCTTCATCAAACCTATTCTTCATTGTTTTTCAGATACTGAGGGCCTTTAAATGCAAAACATTTTTAAGCCTCAATGACTTCGCAACGTGGGGAAGTGGTTGATTCATTGCTTGTTCACGCTTCTCTCAGAAACAACATGAAGGTTATGTGCAAACTCTATTAGCCAAAGGAACAGATCTCGCCAACAAGACCTTGTAATTTTAAGAATCTTTTAACTGCCGAATACCATCTTCAATATTTCTCACTTCACCGACGGGAGGAGTTGGAGTTTCGATGGATTTAATGTTCACCAGCCCTGCTACCCGGCACGTGTTCGCTACCATTAAAACAGGATACTGCGGAAATGAAGGACATGGAGTATAGCTTCAGCTACTATATCTGCAGTATATGCTACGATTGTACAAAAGAAAGAAAAATGCAAAAGTTGCCAATGTTTTATCAAATTTTGAATAAAAACAACTGTTTCGCAATTTTGATTGACATTTTCATTTTTTGGTGAAGAAAATATGTTTCGTTTAATGTAATTTTGATAGTTTGCCGCATATAGGGAGATTTGAAAGTAAGACAAGGCTAAGATTCAAAGATCTCACATATTGCAGAGAGGATTGAATGATTTTATGTTAATGTTTATTCTCTGGAACTACACGGCTATTTCTTCCAGATCTTATAAACCACTAAGACGGTTCTAATCAATAAGGATTTGAAGTTCAACATCGTTTTCACCATCCGAATTTTTCGATTGATTGATTGCTTATTAGCATCAGAATTTTAAGAAACATGAGGGTTACAAACGATAGAATTCATAGATTTAATCCTCGGTAAAATGACTAAGGTGATACCTGAACTGGTACTTTCCTCTTCAAATGTCCAAACTACAACAATGGTTAGACTATGGGCCTCTAAAAAAAGGCAACGAGTTCGTGACCCCGACCACATGGTATTGCAGCCGTAAAATGAAAATCTTACCCAGGGGCTCCGGCATGTTAAATCTATCGGGACTCAAAGTCTTCCCTGCAGTATGTCTTCGATACGAAAGTGATGCTAGCTCAGGTGCCAACATTGTATTTGTTAAAGAATTGCTATACAGACAGAATGGAAGGCATACTTTTGTAATTGGATGCTCCTGGTTTTAGCGCCCTCAAAATCTGTCTTCTGGCACATATTAACACGAATGATCTCACGAATCTGCCTTCAACTTGACCAAGGGTGGGCAAAGAGCGGCCTTAAAGGCACACATGGCATGCAAAGAGTTTTTATGTAATCCGTCAAGACAATAAGAAGAATTCAGCTTGAAACGTAATTTCCTTTCCATGCATGAAATGAACGGGTTTTCATGAACGGGTTTGCTTACATATTCAGTAAGACAGCCTTAGTTGATCCCAATCCCCGGAAACTGAAGAACTTAGGAAGAGCTTAATTCTTTTAACCATATTTATTATTCTGTTCTCCTTTCTTATACACTCAGTAAGTAGAAAGTGGTTTTGTTTATATCATTTATAACTATTTGGATTTAGGTAAGTCAACCAATTTAAATTTTTACTCAACAATCTCAATTGAATGAAAGAAATGTGCTGTTGTGCAATTGAACGCACATTTACTTTCCCCCCCCTTTCTAACTGAGAGACAAATGTGAAATTTTGCAATTAAAAAAAAAAACCTTTGTTTTCAAAATTTTTCGAGTTTGTTTCAATTGATTTGTACAAGGGTGTATGCGTAAAATTTAGCTCTTTAAATGAATAATTTTAATCAATAATTCTTTATTAATTATAATTAAATTATCGTATTGTCTTCGAAAACAATCATACATAGAAAATATAACTACAATTATGCGCTTCAAAATGTGAGTAAAAAACTTTTCAAATTCTGACCCTGACATTGACATAATGTGAGTAATAAAAAAACCATTAAGGGCTTATTTATTATTAAGAAAAAAACGAAAT
>BMAW01082084.1:0-13654 GCA_019974015.1 Nephila pilipes | reverse complement strand
TCTGATGATTCCTTCATGGTGTTGCATTTTCTACAAACAGCAGTTTAATTAAAAATCTCTTATCAAATAAACCAATGAAAAACAAAAGACTAGAATAAAAAAGATTAAAACTGATACATTTTTAATAAAAAGAAAATAAAAAAAAAAAAAAAAAAAGGAAATTTTAAGAACAAAAAATTTAAAAAATAAAATTAAAATTAAATTTTTTAAAAAAAAATTTCAAAAGCATTGTTACAAGAACTTTTAAATTTAAGATATAAGTTTCATTTTAAAAAAAAATTAATACTTTTTTTTTCTTTAAGATTAAAGATTCATAGAAATATTTGATATAAAAAAAGTGTTTCATAATATTTTCAATAGAATGTATGAATTAACTGAAGTTTTTGCCTTAATTTGACGTAATTAAGATTTACTCAGCAGCTTTGAAACGTGTTCAATTAAGTTAAAAATTATTTCTTAAATCTCACTTTTGATAATATTTAATCACAAAAGGGCCACGGTAGCTGACGAGTGAGGTCGCAAATTCGTAGCCGGGATTGAGTTGTGAGTTCGAATCTTGTTCAATCGAAACCGGCTGTTAAGCCAGTCTAGTTTCTAAATCCTGATGTTGGTGTGGTGTGGAAGTTTGGTGAGTGGATGCTGCCCTCATTGCTTGACCATCGTTAAAATTTATGAAGTCCGTCACCAGAAACCTTCCTATTGTTTCAAAATGAGATGTTATTAAAATGTCAAATCAAAATATTTGGAGTATATTGAATAATTGTGTATTAAAAGGATGTTAATTTAAAAAATAAAATGTTTAATAATATTGTTCAAAGTATTGTTCTTAACTTTTTCCTTCTTTTTCATATTCCGTCGAATAATTTTGAAAACATGAGGCATTACTTTAATTACATGGGTTCAATATTGCAATTAAGTAGGTAAGTTGCAATATGACCACAGATAAAGTCTGCACACTAAGCGATGTGATTACACACCTATATGTATATATTGTATATATATAAGCAAGAACCGAATAAATTATTCTAGAAAATATCTTAGTAGTATGGTATAGCTGTCGCTTTCTTTGCTATTTGTTTTGTTTGAAAATGTTAATTTACACAATACACGACTCTAAGTTATGATAAATATGCAATTGAAAGTTTGTAAGTCACTCAATTAATAATGGGAACCAGTAATTCAGAAAAAATCATTATGATAAGATACGGCGCCAAATATTAGGATCTTTCTTTCTCGTCAATGATTACTGACTAAAAATCAGTAACCCTTACAATCTCCCCTTTGTAACTAGAAAACTAACTTTACCACATGTCGTGAACTCGAACTTAACAGTGGGGGAAAGAAAAATTTTCCTCAATCTTAAAAGCGCCGACTGGAAAGGATATTTTGACTTAGAATCGGCCGAGTTCTAAAGGTTAATGTCCGATATGTCGCCCTTCAGGTAAACATAGATTAAAACGCGACAGCACCATGATGTCTGCTAACATTACTTAACAATTGCTTACGATAACTGTTAAAAAGAGACATTTCTCGGTTTAGTTTGGCCGGATGACTTCATAAAGAGGATATATCACTGGAGTCATATTCATTTTACCAATGGGTTATTTTGGTCTTATCATTCGATTTTGAGCACAAGTTGGCATAGAGATCGATAAAAATAAGTCATCGGAAGAACCTTGAGTCATGAGAGATTCAACAAGCATCATCTCCGATTGCTGTCTTTAGTGGCATCAAGGCTCGAACCCACAACTTGACTAAAACCAGCAGCCTCGAGTTTGATACCCATAATCACCAGGTTACCGGGCCTCTTTAGAATAAGGGAAAGGGATCGCTGGTGTGATTTAGATGAATTTATATGGGAAGACATTATGTTGAACAGACAGATGCAGATTCCCACTTTCAAATGAGATCGAGTCACCGAAGATCGTTATTGTGAAGACATAATCCTCCCCCACATGTGTCTTTTCCGGGGTGTCAATGGTACGGAATTTGTTTCTAAAGCTGACAATTCATGGAGCGAGTGCGTGTGGAGACTCCTGGCAGTAGGATGCTTCATCAGGAACCTTCACTCAATCAAGAATTGTTGGATAATCTAGTGATGAGAACAGACAGCCAGTGCCTCGTAACCATAGCAATCAAACAAGGTTATATCCCTTACTCAGACTCTGATTTGTTATTTTCTGTAATGGCCTGACAGTATGCTATACCAACACCATTTTGTCAATAAATCGTTTTTTCTTCATTCCGTACTGTATGAGTTCTAATATTTTTTGCCTCAATACTTTCCTCATCCCTTAAGTGCAATATTGTGCCTTTGTGGTATGAATTTCATATATCTTAGTAGATTGCTTGTGGAATCATAGCCAAAATCGGAGTAGAGGGATATGCTTATAACCTTAGTAAATATATATATATGTGTGTGTGTGTGTGTGTGTGTGTATACGTATGTATATATAAGTTTTTAAGAGATACTGATTAAATTATGCACAGATCTTATGTTCCATACTTTGTTTTTTAAATCCCCACAAATGTTTATAATGTATCTCTTTAAATAACCTTTATAGATATTTGCCACCTTGAAATTTCAAAATAATTACTTTGACCATTTCAGTTTAGATAATTGAGGATTGCAAGCATGACGTATTTAAAATAAATTGTGTTAAAACGTTTGTTTTTACAGGAAACACTTTACATATTTATCCGCTTATACTGAATCAATTTGTTGCACCTTTTCTTTGTATTAATTTTATTTCTGAATTCTTAGAATGGGAACTTTAGAGGAAATATGACATTCTTTTTCAAACGTAGCAGAGCTAATGCATATTCAGAAAAGTTTAAGAATTTCTTCACGTAACGACAAACCATATCAGACAAAAGAAAATCAGATAAAATATATAGCTTGACTCCTTATTTTTGCTTTCTATTGCGGTCATGCATATTACATGAAACAGAGGAGAAGATTTAATAAAAGTTTTTGAAACGGTCGGAAGTTGAACTGAAATTCATATCTTTGTTTTGCAGGAATGTAAAATTAAACTTTTCGCAATTTTCTTAACTTCATTTTTTTTCTTTTTGAGACTGGGATGTTTTTAAGCTTTCAAATTGCATTTCCATTTAAACATCGTTTTGAGCTGTGGAATTCTAGACGTAACTATTCCACAATGTTAGTTATATTTTACGTAAAGTACTGTTTTAAAATTCTGTAAGCATTCGCGTTGTAACTTGAAAGTGAATAATTTAGAATATATCTTCGCATCATAAATTATAAAAATATTCTACATATTCTAGAAAAAGTCAATAATTCGATTTTAAGTTTTCTGTGAAATTCAACAAGGAAGCATAGCTGTTTCTGACATTTATTTGGTGTACTGCCTTTTATTTTTAAATTTTCATAGATTTCTTAAAAACTGATTTATTTAAAATAAATTTAAACTATAATGGAAATTCAGGAAATAAAGTCACGTAAGTTCTTCCTTAAATAGGAACAAGGAGTATGAAAGTGTTTTAAGGAAAAGTAGTTTTAACACTACGTAACATAATAGCGCATATTTATCTTATTTTTCTTTCTATTCACATTGGTTAATGTATTCCAAAGGAATAGAAATAATCTAAATGAAAATCATATACAAAGGAATGAAGCGATTTTCGTAAGATAAAGAATCACACGCACACAAATATTGTTTTAATTATATATACATATATATATATATATATATATATATATATAATTTTTATATATAGTCAAGAGAATGCATAAATAGCTTTCTGCAGTATTTTTTTGTCGAGGCATTTGATGGCATTTATTACATTATCACACAGTTGTATTCCCATTTTTACCAGAATATTCATTGGGATACATTACTATTATAAAATAAGTATGCATCCACATAAATATTAAGTGAAAGTTTTTCAATGTGTACAAATAATAATTTGGGAATACGTGACCACACAATATCACCATAGCTTTCATTCATGTTCTTGGACTCCCATGTCAGCCTTTTTTTAAAAGATCAGGAATCCAAAGGTCTCTGAATTTTGAACACATGGTTTCTACGATAGACACACGAATATTGTTTTTATGTATGTAAGTCTTTCCTATTGTTTCAGGTTTTCATACCTATACCACAATTCTCTCCAGCAAGGAAAATTCCCTATTACGTATATTGTGCAGAAAAATGACCATGTGTAGCAAAGAAAACATCATATTATGATAGCTGTTTAGATTCCTCGGATTGCTAAACCTTAGTATGCTAGCAATTTATCTATTTTGTGCTCGCTCAACCAGTTTTTGCTACATAACCGTTTCTCTTGAATAAATTTCTCTTTCATTTGTATTTTTAAACGGCTTAATCTTGTTATTATACGCTTCATTACGTGTTTAATACATTCCAGTTTTTCAATAGGATATTAATCTCAATAGATATTTTCTTTTTTGATAGCAGCAAAGGCTTCTGAGTTGTCATTCCCTACGTATGTGATATGCTGAGCACCATGTAATGTCCATGAACATTGAAATATAATTGAATCACTTTCTACTTCCATCAACCCACTAGAAACTTCAAAATTAAGCTTTCTTTTGATAATAAGGTTTATTTCTGCACATACAATACTTAGAATTTCTACATCAATTACTTTACCAGGGTATATACTGATCACGATAGCTACAATATATACAGATATATATAACCTCGGGTTTGCCAAGATTCATCTACTGTAACTGCAATGTTCTTATTCCTTCTATTTGTCAGAGCGGCTTGTTGCGCAGCATTTTGCATTGTTTCGTCATAAACATGCTAAACAACGCTTAAGAGTATTTTATTGTAAATAACAAATCTTGTAGGTGGTTGAAACAGTTTTGTAACAACACAAAACTTTCGTCCAGCTTCAACACCTCGTTCAATGGAACGCTGTGCATATACATACCTTATATTTATGGTTGCTATTTGAGTTTCTTCATGATTGACTGAAGAAAAAAATTTCCACATGATGCAAGCAAATACATCATTTTAAAATGAAAGAATATGTCAGTCCTGAGTTATTTCTGAAAACTTGCAAATCCATGTAACTGTTATACTGTTAACACCACATATGAATCACAAATACACGTGAAAATATATTTAAGTTCTTTATGGCATTAATTTGGCTCAAGAATTCCTAATATCAGTATCCATTTAAATATTACTTACATTAGCATCCAAAGAAAAGTTACTATTAGCAGTAATATATCTATCATTGAAAATTGTTCCTTTGTTTTTAAAAACACTTTACTTGATCTAATTATTTTTTAAGTTTCAGTACTTCTAAACAAAATAGAATACTCTATTTGCACTGAAAAAAATTAGCTTAGAAAGAATACAAAAACCTGATTCACAATCACAATGTGCAGCAAAGAATGAGCAAAATTCGCACGTGAGTGTATTAAACAAACTTACAAGTAGACACAATCATATCCAACACTGTCTAAATTAATAATTAGATTAGTGTGAGGATTGTAATTACGTCACAGGTTTAAAAGGCCAATGCTTACATTTTTCTTCAACAAAATTGTATGCGGAACGTTAGCTAAAGTATAATTATTTTTATATTCAAAATAAAAATTCATATACTCCTTATTTGAACTTAAGAGAATATGTTATAACATTAGAAATATGTATGTGTCGAAATATCATATGTGTTTTTTAAGTCTTTCATACTGTTTTTAAAAAATTATTGTTTTCATACATTATGATATTTTGTATGGATTAAATCATATGTTTTTAACTTGTATGATTTAGTTTATTTTTATTTTATTTTAATTGTTCTAATTGTTTCATTTAATTCTATAATATTTAAATTTTCATAGTTCTAAAATTATTCTGATAATTTCGTTTTTGATGGTTAAAATCTTTAGCTCTTTAGTATGATATTTCATAATATGAAATTACGTTTAATTAACATTAATATATATATATATATATATATATATATATAGAAAGAGAGAGAGATTACATTTGTCTTATAAAGTTTTTGTAACAAAAATGTATTTTTTGTAATTTTTAAGTTCATATATATATTATGAAATATGTGCCATGAAGTTATATTAAAAGTTTTATTTGAAATATTTTTCTGAAATAAAAATATGTTTTTTAGTTATCATATCCGCACAGGTCTCTTTATATTATACATGACTCTTATACTTACTTGAAGGAGAAATTTTTTATCTACGAGTTCGGAATACTTTCTCTCTAAAAGTAAGAAAAAAATTAACCCATGTTTGTAGTATTCCAGGGCCTGAGTTCCAAATCAATCAATGATCAATTTGATGAGTTATTCAACTGAGTCTAGGTTTCCATGAAAGACCAAAATGAGAAAAAATGAAACATTTTGGAAGTTTAAATCGAGTGAGTATTATTTTCCATAGGTGACATGATATGAACATTAAGTTACAAAAATGTTTCTTCAATCATCGCCCTATTGCAGTTCTGTTAATTACATAGACGGCCTTCAATAGGCCTCGGATTAATCTAGTCCTCAGCAGCGGACGTAATTGTCGTTAATAACTGACACTAATTTAATCCCAATGACTTAATTTACGGTTTACTTATAATTTTGAAACTAATCTGTTTTAAAAATGTTAAATAGAGGTATATTTTTTGAGTTATTAGGTGTCGAAATATTGTTTTCTCTCTAGATAACAAAAGACAGCAGATTTCATAAGGAGCAATAGTCTATTTAGTATTCGTCGGCATTTCAGCTCTACATCAAGATCATGCATGCATTTTCCAACAGGCTTCCACATGCTTTTTGGATTTCTTCGGCACTTCGGCAAGTCTCTTTGTTAAATTCATAAAATAAATCAGTTACTTCATGTTCTACATCATGTGCACAAACATCTATTTTAGACTCTTCGACTAAATCATTTTATGCAAACTTTCTTTTGTATTCCAAGTTCCACAATTCAAACATCTTTCTAAAAATTCATTAGAAGCATTACATTACTTTCCGAATAGTTAATTGAAAGTTTTGCTACCCCCATCGAATAATAGTGTATAGTAACTGAATCCAAATGATTAAAATATTTCTTTATTTATCAATGATGTCTCAAATTTCATGAAATCCAATGAACCATCGTTATTGATATCACAATAATTTGTATGTTTTCCAAACCACATATAAAATTCTACACTTGATTCTCCAGGTACTCTTTCTGCAATAGAAAATTGACTGGATAACTTCTATTTAATTTCAAATCAATAAATTAGCATCTAAGTATATCTATATCATGATCAATACTATTCAAAGCTGTATGACCCCGTGTTAAATAACTGCCATCAAAAACACTTCTGTTGGTAAGTGGGACATGCACATGCTTCATATACATTTCAGGCAACATTCTGTACCTTTCTTAGCATAGTCTTTGCAGCAGCACAATTGGCTTTATAAAGAAGTTTTGTACATTTTCTATATTTTTCCGACAGAAAAAAGGAAAGTATTTATGACAACACAAAATTGGTAAATAGCAGAGTATTTATTAGAACACTCAGAAAGATATTCAGAATGCTTGCTAACACGTCAATTCATTTATTCATTATTCATCCAGGATTAGTATTTATTAGTATTTATATTATATTTCAACAACACAAACTTTTGAAATATAAAAATAGCAATTTAAATTTAAAGTGAAGGAAATTCTTTACTTTTACTTAAGTTCAAGCCTTAAAGTATTTCCTGTCATATTCCGGCATTTTAGTTTGACAAACAGTTTGCTGATTTGAAAGTTCACAATATAACGACATTTCCAATAGTCTAGATTAATACTGTTTTTTTTTACATAAAATATATTTATAATCAGTTCGATTTCTACACTACAAACAAAATATGAGATATCAACAATAAATCGATTCTACTGAAATTTGTAGTCCAAAAAAAAAAAAAAAAAGAACAGTAAAACGTTGCATTTATGACTGAAAAAAAGTAAAATTAGTTTACGAAAAGTTTTGATCGAACAAATAGCTTCAAATTACTGATATTTCTAAAAAAAGGGTGTAATCAAATCGGAAAGTCTTTTCTTACTTACATTTTTCAATTTCACTTTACAAAAAACTTCTGTTTGTTGTACATTAAGAAGTAATATATATGAATCGAAGGACATTAATTCAAATATGAATACTTACAAATATTTAAAAAAATGACTTTTTGGTCCTTTTGTTGTACAAAATTTCCTTATCAGAATAATGTGTCTAGCCTTTTAATTATATAAATACATTATACGTCATGCACTCTATTCTTAGAATGTGATCAGCCGAAAAATTTAGAATTATTCTTTCACGCTAGTTATCCCGATTCTCCAAGCATGAGATTTTCTAATATAAATAATACAAATTAGCATTCTAAATGCTAAAAATGATTTTAATATTTAATTTGATATTTTATTATGATATCAATAACGTCTATTTTTTAGAAAATTTAATTTTCTGTAAGCATAATTATTTGTTCTGTATCTTAAGAATTACATAAATATTTACAATAACGTTAAAAAATATTTCTTTAATAAAAATAAGTGAAACTTCTCCAATTATTGTTAGGTATTCTTTAAAGAAAAAATTATAACTAATGATCACATAATGCTCCTACTTTTATTAAAGTAATTGAGAATAGAAATTGAATATAATTAAAAGCATACAATTACGATATTTACGAATGTCTACTGCAATTATCAATGAAATTTATGCCAACTGTGCTAAGAGAACACAAACTGAAATTGGTTTGAGATTTTGTTATTACATTTTTTTTTATCTCATACAGAATGTAGAGTCTACATAACTAAAGGTTTTCAAAGTTTTAACAATGCTACCTACGGAACCGTATAAAATGCTTACAAAAGGATTAGCAAAGTAACTAATTGCTACAATTGTTTTTTTTTTCTGCCAAATATCCTTATAAAAATATGTTTCAGGTATTACTTAATAAGAATTTAGTAACCATTACTAACATAAAAATACAGAAAATAATAAATGCATATATTTAATTTATTTTTCAAAAGTAATTATGATATACTATGGGTTCTAAAGTAATTTAAAACGCGCCCTCTTTTACTTTCTTGTTCTTTTGCTAGCTACACTATTTGAATCAAACAGTTTGCAAAAAAAAATTAAAGATCAATATATTGAATCATAAAAATAATCTCAACCAAACAAAATGACATTTACGAATAAAATATAAAGTGTAGTCAGATCCCGCTTGATGATTCAAAATAAATATAAATTTACTCGCGACTGACGTATATTTGCACATAGCCTGGGATAAATGTCTTCCAAAACTATCGTGCAGTTTCAAACAATCAGTTGGAGTCGCAATTCAGGGAAACAGAGACATCGGTAGTTTTCCGAAAAACAAATCAACAGCATTATTCAAAAGAAAAGACATTACTATTGTGCCATGACGTTAAGAGAGATTCGGAAACAGTCAAACAGATTTAGTAAAATTTTATGGATATAGCTTGAATCAGAAAAGGAAATTTTATGCTTATTACTTATTCTTTCGATATTTGGTGATTTGAAAAACTACATTGATTTCATGGAAGTTGTAATTTGCAGCATAAACATTACAAAAAGTAATAGGGTAATATTTAATTTTTGGATATTGTTAAGAAGCTCCAAACATGAAAAAAATCACATTTCTCTTTTAAAAAATGTAAAATGCACTTAAACATTTTAACTAACATTTAGAATACACACACTTATCTATACATCTACCTATTATAGGATCTACGTTTTTGCAGATTGGATTGAAGATACAATATATACCCGAATAATGCTGATTTATAAACAAACTAAGAACATCTACACTTGGCTGAGAACTCTCTCAGTGGGAGAATACACGGTTTTATACATGACAGAGGAACATTTCAGAATTATTTTTTGAAAATGAAAAGAATATTCTGGATGATTTTAGAATTTGTAATGAGCAGCAAAAGACAATGAAACAAAATTTTCATAAGAATTTTTAACGTTATCAACACTCCATTTTGAGCCTGGGAATTATCGTTCTGTAAACAAGCGTTTTACCTTGCCTCCATAGGTACTTGCGTGATTCGAGGCAGTACATACAAACACTCACATATATATGTCTAAGCTATGAAAAAATGATTTAATGTGACATTTTTGTACTTTTTTTTATCAGTAAGTTATCAGCAAGTGTAAGTTATCTAAGTTTAATTCAAATGTATTTTTTTTTAGATTTATTACTTTAATGATATGTATAAACATTAAGATTTAACACATTATTCTGTATAAATAACTCACTCATTGTGATTAGAGAAATGCTGTTACCAAATTAGAACTCAAATGCAGAAGGAAAACAGAATATTCGAATTAGAGAAACTATAGTATCAGATGTGGTTATTCACCACTTTACAGGGATAATTGTTCATATTGATTGTAGCTGTAGAATAATTTAACATGACCATGCTACCAATAGACATTAATGTTATTTATTCCAGTGAGAAGAGCAGTTAATTTCTTTTATATTTTCGCTTTCAAACTTATAAATTAGTTTCTAATTCAAAAGTACAGCCATAGTTTTGAAATTACTAAATACTATTTAATCCAATTTCATATCTAATCACTACGTAAATGTATTTTAAACATTAAAAATGTATTTTTTAATATTTCTTAAAATAATGAATATTTAAAATTTTACATAGAACATTTAAGTAACACATTTCTTAAATAAATGTAATGGAAATGATTTATTAGAAAAGTTGTTAATTTTCATGCACCATTAAGAGTTACATTGAAAAAAAAAAACATATGGAGGGAAATTAAATGCGAATTACTTTCATTTAGTGCGTAACGGAGCATTGATACTGAAAGAAGAAAAAAATTGCAATAATTATGCCATAATTGTGTTTCCCTACTATTTAAAAATGAATAGATTCTAAAAACACAAAAAATATCCATGCTTGGATTCGCATTAATTATAATGCTTTTCTATAAAAATAGTATAATTAATTTTAATATTAGTTTATGTACGATCATTCTATTGGCGAATAAAATGTGTGTTTTATATTACAAACATTTTCCATGATATATGTAAAACATTCCCCATTACAAATTTCATTAACTTCCAGCAAAAAATAGTGTGTGTGTGTTTCTATCAAATGTTTTATTTCACTTCCAAATATACATTTTACTTTTCCTAAAACTCACTTATATTTTCTGAAATTACATAATATTTTTCAAAGCAACTCTATGTATTCAAAACAGTCAAATATTTTATAAAACCACTCTGCACTGAGTAAAACTGATTTACATGTTCTATAATTATCCAACATTATCCAAAGATACTGAAGTTTCTCTAACGAAGTAATTAATTGTCTCAGATTACTACCAATTAATAATTTTTTTTTTCAGAATTAAATTATTTCCATTAATATCTACGTTTCTCACTATTTCCCTTAATATCTCACGTAACACATCTACTAGCTGCAATTAATATCAAACATCCAAATATTAACACATTGTATTTTTTCTTTATTCTTATTTCCTTATTTGTTCTTAAATGTTTAAGACTTTTAGAAAATGAAAATACAGATTTATTATTTTTTTTCTTAAAATGTTAGTTATTTTTTTCTCTGGTTAGTTCAAATAAAATTGCTGAATGAATATTATTCAGTTATTTACTATATACAATTTTGTATTACAATGGAAAGGATAAACATTTAGTAGATTAGATTTTAATCAAATAAGTAGCTATTATACCGATTTGTATACAATGATTTAATTTCAACTCTATTCTCAGCTTTAATTTTTAACTCCTTATCCATTACACACATACGCATTTTTGTTTTTACATGAAAAGTTTAAGATGATGAAGCAAATAACAAACAACGTTTAATCATTTTGAATTTTTCAACTATTTAAGTAACTCTTTTAATATGGACATTATAAATATAAATATTACATACTTAAACTATATATTATTTATTAAAACTGAATTATATTCTGGAATATTTATAATTTCACTAACAAACAAAATTACTTTTATATTCTTTTAATAACTGTTGTAGTTAGATTCATTGAATTTTCTCATATTTTGCATTTTTTGTTCAATATTTCTATTCTATTAGGCATTAGAGAAAATTTTAAATGTTGTTCAATTTAACGATCCAAATTTAAAAATATTAAAAGACAATATCTAACATTTTGAAGACAAGTACTTTTAGAAAAATATAAAAAGAGCAAAAAATATTTCAAGTTGTTTGAGAACAGAAAAATATTTAATAATTTAATTACTCTAAACGTGAAATAAGCGCAAATATATGAGAAATATAACTTACTTCGTTTATTACTATTCATTGATATTG
Organism: Nephila pilipes; assembly: GCA_019974015.1. Taxonomy (NCBI): domain Eukaryota; kingdom Metazoa; phylum Arthropoda; class Arachnida; order Araneae; family Nephilidae; genus Nephila; species Nephila pilipes. The sequence goes on along the minus strand of BMAW01082084.1, from coordinate 1,308 downwards.
AATTTTGCGATGATATCTAATGAAAACGCTTCAATAGATAGGTAAAAAAAAGTCCTGTTTTTCTCTTCAATATCTCTAAGAAGCTGTATGATCCCAGGGATGTTTTTCCATTAGTCGTCATTAATAATTAAGTACGCGTAACACTCAAAGAAAAACTGTTTCCACCTTCGAAAGAAGACATGTTACTTCTAAATAGTTACCGAAAAAAATATGCTTTGATGGCAATCTGAGTAAAGTTGCTAAGCTATAATGAATGTAGGAGTAAATACTTTTTGGATGACATATGTGGTAATTTTATTGTTATTGTTACTACTAACTTTTTGTGAGATTTCAAGCTGTGATTCACATTTTATTTACTAATTCTTTGAGTTTATTGTTATATTTACGTATTCAAATAAATAATTACTTAAAACACGTAGATGTCCTCAGTGTTTTAATAATTTATGTTATATGTTCAATAAATGATAAACTGCTGAATAATTTAAAAAAAAAAGTGTTCAATATACAAAGATTGTTTAAAAGGCACTTTTTTTAAAAAAACGGTGGCATCATAAAGGTAAATTGTCGCTACCATTAGATGCTCCTGTCTGTTGAATTCAGCAGAAAAAAAATTGACATTGATTTACAAGTTATTTCTGATTTTTCAAAATCAAACTCAAAATTTGATTGTTTCCGTCGATGATAAATTAATTTATCGTAATACAATAGAAAATAAAGAGCTATGAAAATTATGGGTTGCTTCCGATGAATCTGCTTCAAAGAATGGGAGGATGATTGGATGGGAAAGTTATGACTAATAATTTTGAGGCTTCTAGATCACAAATACGAGTAACTGAGACTTAGACAGATGTATAGTGAGTCATGATTATTGCTAAAAGTAAAAATTTTTCAAAAATACGAGTGTCATCTCTTGGAATTTCTCAGGACTTATTAAACGGAACTTGTTTTGTGAGTTATGTACCTTATATTAGGAAATACCATTTTCAGAAAAATACACACCTTTTAAATACTTTTCAAAAAAAAGGGAACTTATCTAACTCTTAATGTCATGATCTTAAGTCATCTGCTATATTCGGATCAATTTGTACCACAAATCCAGTTAAATTTGTGATTAAATTTAAAATGATAAGGATGAGAAGCTGTAAATTCATGAATATGCTCGTTTGACTCATATAGACATTGTATTTATTCTTATTGCAATTTAAGCCCATTTAAGAAAAAAAATATTGCGAACACTGAAATCAAATCCTTTAGGATATAACTGATAAAATACATGAAATATTTAAAAGTTTCCTTACTTATAGCATG
>BMAW01082077.1:0-19200 GCA_019974015.1 Nephila pilipes | reverse complement strand
TATATATATATATATATATATATATATATATATATATATATATAATGTATATGTAACTAAAGTAAACCAGTATGTGTTGTTACAAGTAATCTAAATATAGTTAGGGATAAAAATTTTAGAGAAATTATGAATACAGGAACACTTTCAGAACTATAATTTCTGATAAAAATAATTATATTTAAGAAAAAAAATAATGAAGATATTGATATTTTTTAAAGCAAATAGGTTATTCTATATAATTTACGAACTGAAGATTTTAAAGAATATAAGTTTTATATTAATGAGAAGTTTATGTAATTGAATTTTAGGAATAAGGATAGAGCATAAAAATATAACATATTTAAAAGGTTCTATAAAAATTACAGAATGGATTACTTATTTGTAACACTGATAAGGTCTCAGACAACTATGCTATTATTTGCAAAGAACTGTATGTTAATATGAGTAATAAGCATTTGTTGATAACAATGCTTTTATTAATGATAACAATAGTGATAGAGAAATCACCAATAGAGGAAAAGATTTATATTAGAAAATAGGGGTGGGGGGTTATGCAATGAATTTCTGTAAAATATCCGCACATCCTTTTAACCCTTTTGCGAATGGTGACTAATATGTTTAGCCATATAAAAATGAATTTTACCTTAAGAGGACAGTGGATAGATGTTCTAGCCACATGTGTTAATTGAAATAGATATGCAAAAAAATTACAATGATAAAATTACATATTGTACATTAATTTTACTCTTAATTATTACTATTTTATTGCATATATATGATGAATGTAATTTTCTTTAAAATTGTTATATGCATGCATATTAATTTTTCATAAAAATTGTATGATATAGTTTAATAATTTTGTCGTAATAGGTTACCTAAATGTTATAAGTGCTCGGTGGCTATAACGTCTAGCCATACCTTAGTAAAAATATCTCTGATCTAATAAATTTTTATGACCAAAAAATGTATTCAGGGGATAGGAACATTATTTTTATCATGTATTTTGTCACAAAAAAGTGTGTATTTCAACTTCGCACCCACAAAAGGGTTAACTTCTAAATTTTAAAAAGAAAGTATTAAATTTTGAAATGTGGCTAATGGCTTCAATACTAATATTACTAAAACTGTTAAAATCTTACAAAATATTTCACAAAATATTGTATATAGTTTTGATAAGACTGCTATTATTAAAAAATAGTTATGTAATTATTTGCTTCATAAAAAATAAAGAGATTTACTCTATTTGTAGTTATAACTTTGAAATTTTGTTTAATTCAATAAATACAAATGATTTAATTAATGTTATTTTGGATAATTTAAAGAATTAAACATTAATGGTTTCATATTCTATGAAAAATTTTAAATTTCTAATAAATCTTGCTTTAAAAAATTATATTACTTATAACAAAAAAAACTATAAGCAAACTAAAAGCCTATTTCAGGGGGTGGGATGAATCTTGCTAGTAGTTATCTTGCTTATATATATTTACATTTTTGCCAGCATAATTTTATAGATAACTGTAATTTTAAGTTATACTTAGATGTATTGATGATCTTATCATTTTCAAAATAATTCATTTCCAATATTAAGACAGGTTCATCTTTTTATGTATCATATTTAAATTTGATTAAAACTGATGTAAATTCTTGTGAAAACGATTTCTTCGTTAAAAATAGAAAGTAATATGATTATTATTAATTTTTTTTAACAAGAATGATAATTACTGCATTCTATTCATAAAGTCCAATTCTATGAAAGTAATTTTAGCTTAAACATATAGAGAAACATTTCATAAAATTTTTTATTAAGAAATATCAAATTAGCTAATATCCTACTAAGTATTTCAAATAATCCAAATAATTTCTTTATTACTTATGCTTAGGCTGGTGTGATCCAATTAATTTTGTTGTAGATAATTGTGTTAAAAACATTTTATAAAATATATTAATTTTCAAATTTTGAATTTTAATTTTTTTACATATTTTATTGTTATCATTATTTTATTTTAAGAAGTATTTATTTTTTGTAATATTTGTCACAATATTCTAGTTTCATCTAATTCGAACATAGCTTGGTAAAGGGCGTTGCTATCCTTTGCCTTTTGTTTCACATTAATAGTTGTTAACTAGTTTGTTTCATTTTCTAGGATTTCTTTAACTAAAGTTATAACTATGTAAATCTTTTTTATATTTTGTGTTATTAATAATATTTTTTGATTCTTTTAGTCACTTAATAGTAAATTTTTGCTATTCAATATATATTGTAAACTGTGTGCGTGAATAAGACATTTGACTGTGGGATTCTATAATGTATTGTTTAAATATTGGCAGCAGCAAGAAATAGTTATTCGAATTGCTTAAAATTTTTAGCGGAGTCATATCGGCTTCTTTTCTCGTTAATTTAACTATACGTAACTTATGTATTTTCTTCTCTGTGTTGTAGGTGCGATATTTTCCTTCAGAAGCTTTTACCAGGCAGGAGAATAAACATTTTCTCCTTTTCAATTTTAACTTTTATTTCAAAGTTCATGAACTAACTTTTAGTTTAGCTTTGTGTGCGCTTTCTACACCATGTTTGTTGAATTCCTACACTTGGTAATGTAAATATTTTTTAATGGTGTATATTTTATATTAATGGAATTTTTGTTTTATTTTAATTTTTTATTAGTTTTTTGTTATTATAGATTATATTTGGGTTTGCTTTGTTTTCTTTTACTTAAATATTATTAAAACGAATTTGATTTTGTTTTTCAACTCTTTTCAAATGCATCCTTGGTTTTATGTCATTTTTTTAAATAATATACTTTGTTTATGGGATAAATTGGCCAATAATTCTAAAATAACCTAGATTGACAGTCTAAAGTCTATTACAATATTAAATATATCATACTCCATTATTTTTATTTTCTTCAAATTTCTTATTTTTTCCCGTTTTTCAATAATTACATCCTTTTTTTTTTAAATTCTAAGAGTTGACAATTTTTTTTTATTTAATTGACTTTCTTTGCTTCATTTAAAATATTATTTAAAAGAATTTGTATCAACATAACATACATTTATGATATGCAATTAAAGTATGTTTTTTTAGAAAACAAAAGTGAAACGTTCTCTTTCACATAAATTAGCAAGAGGTAACTTCATATTTTTGATGAATACATTCTATAAGACTTGTGGGTCTGCAAGAAACTAAACATCTGAATGTTTACATGGAGAATTTTCCACTTTTTCCTAAGAATGGGGATCAAAAGAGCGACCTGTTCTTTCGAGCTAGTTCATCTGAAAGAGCAAGAACACTTGATTCAACAGTTGGCAAGAAACCTATTCTTTGCTGCAACGAATAATTCAGAGACGTTTTATTATCTCTGCCTTACCCGGTGTATAACCTTCTGTAATACGACGTGTTACGCAAGGCTATTTATCATGAGGGAATTCCAAAGATATTGCTAGCATTTTTACCCAAGGTGGCTTTCATACTGGAAGGAAGCAAATGGGAATGGGCTCCAAAACAACCTTTCAACAACTGCTGAATTTCCCTATCGATGAGCAGGACTATCGAAAAACGCATGCCTTCCTGTTGTATAGTTACCCGAATAAAGCCAATAACCAATCAGTACAATGATGAACCTCTAACAGTGCTCAACGCAGCGAGAATGTAAAAGAACGAAAAAACTAGATTGTCCAGTACCTTGGGAATTAAAATGATGGAGAAAAACATCTCCATCTGCTCTCTTTCCTTAGATAGTAAAAGGCCTGGTAAAGCAGGTCTTGAAGTTAGAAGACCTGTTTTGGTAGGTATTGGAACTAGAAGAACTGTCATGGTAGATCTTCTGAGGGTCTTCCTATAGACCTATCAAAGCAGGTTGAAGAATTGTAAGGATTAGGGTAAACGATTAACTCATATAGAATCACAAACTGCATTTTTTTTTCATTAATTGTATTTTTACTCTCAATCTAATTTATTTTATTATTTTTAAATTTGTGATCCTATTTTAAAGTTTTCGCATTTTTATTAAATGTAAATTAGAAAGGGAAAAGGAAACACATTTATATGACCTATTTAAAAAAAACTTTGTTTATACAATTATGATTTTTCGAAAGAATATTTTTAATCAACAACATGTATTTTGGAGCTTCTAATAAAGTAAGATTAATTCGAAGAAGTTTTTCTACAGCAGGTTTATATATATATATATATATATATATATTGTTGCAAAATCAATTATATATATGTTGGATATCAATGCATATTTGCTTTTCCCTTCTCCAACGTAAAATAGAATGTGCCGCGCCATGTAAACTTCAGCTGTGCATGCGCGCAATGGATGGCGAAGTTCTCTCCTAAGAACTAATAGGTCACTATGATTACTGCTGCTGAATTTTCCAGCGTGAAACTCACTCTGCCGTACTTAGTTTCGTATATGTCTTTCTGTAAATAAACCATCTTTTCGTAACTGTGCCATGGCTCTCACTGTGTTTACTTCCAACAATATATATATATATATATATATATATATATATATATATATATATATATTGATTAATTTTATCAAATCTATGAATGATTTACAATGATTATTATTTGAAAATTGTCTCTTTATTTTGATTCTTATTACTGAATTTTAGGAAATCAAATAAGAGGAGAGGAATTTAAATATTTGAGGAATTTTACGTGTATCTTCATTAATTTGTTCTATTTACTAAAAAAAAAACTTAGAAAATAATTAAGCAAGTTTATACAGATGTTCTGCAAACTAATTTAAAACATATTTATATATTAATTTATGCGTGTATATGTATATAGAGTATTTTATATTGCATATTAAAGTACCAGAAGTAATTTTTAATTAATTTTTTCTTTAAAAATATTATAAATGTTATTGCCTAAAATTCTATATACGCTATATGATATAAATTGATTTCAAATTCTTTTTTAAAAACATTTATTTCAATGTATTTATTTTGAATGTATAGATTATAAAGAATGTTCGTATTTAGAAACTACTAAAAATACTTTATTTGCACTATCTGCGCTAAAATTAGAAAAAAAATTTTTTAGTACTAATATAATAAAAAGCATGATCTTTTAATATACGTCGACCGAAATTACTTTTCGAGAAATGTATAAAGTAATCATATGTAGCAATTATATAGTGTTAAATTCAATAGTATTATCTTTGAAGTTTATTCGAGGAATCTAAAAAACAATTGGATCAAGGAACATGTTAAAAAATATTTCCTTAAAAATGAACAAGAACAGGTGAGAAACAAAAGAACTGAAACTACCATCCCTACTCCTGTTGCATATAACCTTATAACTTTTGTATTATTTTACAGGAACAACGATGAGACATCTTTCTGTTTTCTCCAAATCACTTTATAGGAGAATTAGAGCTTGCTACTGACAAGCCCGGATCTTTACTGCTAGCATATGTTCATTACCTAACTAGTTTTTACTGCTGTTAGCTTCTTTTGTTGGAAAGTATATTGTTTCTTGCGAAACAATTTCTTCTCTTTTGAGCTTATATTTATTTCGGGAACACTTATATAGTCTTCAGCTTTTATTTTACTAATTCTAAAATGCAAATCTTTAACTCTCTAACTTTGCAACCCACACCATCATAGAGCTTGCTTTACGGGATGGATCGTTTGCTTCATTCTTTTTCCATATAATGTTCCAGCTACATGTGCGTATGAAACCTCATATACGCGGATTCATCTATCTACTGTATATTTTTTCTTTGAATTGGATTCCAACTGAAGTGAGATTTAGTCCACGTAACACTGGGACGTTTGTTTGATTTGGAGAAAAATGGCTTTCGTCTCGTTTTGAGGAATGCTTAGTCGTGTTCCTGAGTATATCAATATGTAGCTGCAACGAAAATGTTCATTTCAAAGCTTTGTTTAGTAATTATTATTATGTAAACAAAACTTGCCTATTTTAACGAGTATGATTACAACACTAATTGATTCCATTTTCAATTTAAGTTAACTAGTTCGGTAAGGGAGCCTTACCCGATGAATATATCCATTTAAAGTGAAGCGCTTTAAAACATATGGAAACGAGACTCATCAGTATGCAGAATTTTTGGACCCCTATCAGCGCAGTTCAAAAATGATCGAGCCTGGTTTCAAAATTGTCGAATTTGACCGTTTATAGGTTGAGGGATAAGCTGCGTAACGGTCAGCTAGGGAACAGATTCCAAGCCTACCACAGGATATATTGGTCTGCGATGCCATTTTCTTTGATAACCGGAACCCTTCACTATTCAATCGTGGCACACTTACGTCACATCAGTTCGTAGACGAAATTCTGTGACGCGTTTTGTTGCCGTTCCTTTTATACCATCCCATACTCTTTTTCTACAAGATAATGCACACCTTCCCCCTTACGAATTGTTTTCAAGCTTGTAGAACACTTACTTTACCAGCTAATTCGCCGGATTTCTCTCTATGGACAACATTTGAGCTTTGATGGGAAGACACTCGCAAACATTCCAAGTTAATGCGAGCTTTACCACGCAGTTAAACAAAATTTGGCTAGAAATTCTAGATGCCACCATCTGGGAACTTTATCAATTTATGCCACTCAGGGAAACAGCTTGCATCCAGTTCAGAGGTGGACAAACGCCTTATTGAGTTTCTACCTTTGTACTGATAGAACTCTGGTATAAATAATCCATTGGTCTGAAATTATAATCGGTTCGTTTTCTGTGCATGTTCTTCCCATCCTCCAATTTTTTTTTGTCGCAGTTGGACAATTCCTTCATAGCGAGTTGATTTTTGAGTCTTAAAGTGTATAATGTTCATCTTAATTTGATTTTAAATTTTCTTCTAATCCTTGAGTGATATATTTCAATTATTACTATAAATTCTTGTTGTACAAATAAATGAACATAAGTGGAAAACCATTTTTTTGGGTTCGTCATACTTTTGCTTAAAGATACTTATTCTGTAGCATTGAGATTGACAATTGTTTCATTAACATTAGAAAGATGGATGTCATTCACGTACTTAAATGGATTTAGAATACTGTTGTTGTATTTACTTTTTCGACCAGTTGACTCTTTATTGAAAACTATTGTAGTTAATGATATTTGAGAAGAAATACTAAGAATGCATATGAGAGCGTATAAATACATTTCCTTTCATAACCATTAATGTAACAAAAACTATTTGAAACAAAATTTTATATTTCAAAGCAAAATCATAAAATTTAATTAAAAATAATACTAAAATTAATTAATCATAATTTTTAAACTTTTTGGTTGTAAAGGAATTATCCTTAGAATATATAAATTTAACATAATGATTTTCACTTGTAGTATTACTTAAATGTCAAATTAAATAGTGTTTAAGTGAACATGTTTTTAATTCTATTACAAATGTTTCCACAATGCGAGGCTTCTGACTGTCATTAAAATATTTTCTGCATTGTGACCGGCAAGATAATTAAAATTTCATTGAACATTCATTTTAAACTCTATATTTATTTGTCGTTCAAATAAATACAGAAATAAATTTCAATCGATTTCGATATTTTTTAAAAATGTGGATGGATTTAGTAAATGAGAGCTGGTAGAGAATATATTCTGTTCTGAGAGAGCTGGTAGTGAATATTTTTAAGAGGACCGTTAATCTGATTAGTTCTCAAAACTGAAATGTTAAGTATAAAATATGAAAATATATAACAATAAAATATTGAAGTAAAAAATCTTTCTCATACTACATATTCTCTTCATAAATAAAGTTTATGTCGAAAGTTTTCTCAAATAGCCACATTTCTTTAATTTGAGACATTCTCCGACCCCCATATATATATATAGTTGGATAATTTATTGTAAGATTTAATACAAGTTTATTATGTATTTATTGTATATACACTTTTTGTTCAATATTATAAATACAGCAGGTTTTAAGACTTTATTTCCTCTTCAGACTTAAGGTCTTAGTTAATATACAAAATAGTCTATTTATTGAAGTTTTTGTCTTGCTTTTATAAGCTTATATTATTTGTTTTTACATCGAGTTTATGTAATAACTTGGTAATAATAGCACTTTTTACTAGTTTAAATTTATATTTTAAATTTTATTAGATTGTATATATATAAGGAATCCTAACCATAGGTATAAATATAATATAATATACTTTTATGAGTTCCTCCTACCTTTCTATATTCATGAGAAAACAATTATTTTTGTTTTAGTACTGTACGTCCAATTTTTTCTTCCGTGTATGGTGATGAAAATAATTTGATTATTTTTATATGAAACAGCCGTTATATTTATGAAAGTTGTAATCTTTAGCCTTTCATACGTTTGCAAATATTTCAGTTGGTTTGTAAGGTTATTGTGCTTTTCGATGGAAACAATGTGTCTGTTTTTACATTATAACAGTATTCCGTGATGACTGTGGAGCAAAAAGGAAAATAACAGCAACTTTCAATTACAACGAATAGGCAAGATATCTGGAGACTCAGATTTTCCCTATTTGTCATATTTCCCAGTGGAATAGGATATTGGGAGTATTTTCAATCTATCAGAGCAGAGGGAATTGAGAATCAGCTAATGTTTTTCTTCTAATATTAAAAACAATGCAATGTTTATTTTTTTCTCAAAGGATAGAATGGTAAAAAACTGTTTCAACCTTCTATTTTTATATTCTAAGCTGTGAATTTAAAAATAAAAATTCTGGAGACACATATGATTGAAAAAAAAATCTTTTGTTGAAGAATTCGGAAAGAAACTTTTTATTCTCGGATTGGAGGTGGTAGTATCTACAATATTCTAACTCTGGATCTATTTGAGAGTCAGGATTTTCTTTTCGTAGTTTTCTTTCTTAGCTGAAGAAATAAATATAATTTTCTTTGAAATTTGTGGATAGAACATTAGTTTTTTCTGAAAATTCAGTTTAAAATTTGTTTAAATTTGCATTGGTACGTAAAATTTGTATTTTCATAGATTTTAAAATTAATTTCAATATCTAGAGTTCATAGAAGTATTAAGTGTTAACAGAAGTAGTTGCATATTCTGGCGATTGATAACAAAACTCTGTATTTTCAAGAATTATTTTCGTTATATTATTGTAAGATAACAAGAAACTTCTTTGAGAAAGGCTTTGTGAATCATTTAGATCTGGAACTAATAGAAACTCTTCACAGTTTCTGTTACTCTCTTTATATATACGCGAGAGTAATTTAAACAATATTTCATTCTTCTATTACACAAGGCAGTTAAAATTAAATTGACAAAACACAGAAGGCAGCAGATACAATTTTTTTGAATGGATCAGAATTCAACTTCAAATACGTGTTATTTAGATCATGGATTTGAGGTTCAGTTTGAAAAATTACTAGTTTAACTTTTTGTAAGTAGAGGGTGCTGCAATCAAGAAAATAAGACAACAGTGAAAAATAATTCGATATAAAAACCAACGTTTTTAAAAACAACGTTTTTATATGGTGGCAAAGTTTATTAAAGAAAATTATTGAAATATTAGTTAAAACTGTTAGTTATTTTTAACTTTAAAATTTACTTAAAAAGAGACATTTGTGAGCGTATGAAAAATACATAATACTCATAAAATCAAAACATGCATTTGAAAGTTTGTAAGTCATTCTATTAAAAAAAATGGGAACCAGAATTCAGAAAAAATTATTGTGATAAGACATGGTGCCAAATATTGGAAACTTTCTTTCTTGAGAATGATTACTGACTGAAAGTCAGCAACCCTTACTATCTCCCCTCTAACGAGTTTGAGTTTTACGATATCTCATGTGGCGTGTGGGGAGTGCCCGGTGTTCCCAGAGGGGGAAAGAAATTTTTTCCTCAATCCTGAAAGCGCCGAGAGGAAAGAATATTTTGACTTATTAAAATTATTGAAATATTAGTTAAAACTTGTCGCAAACGTCTAAATATTGCATTGTTAGGCGAGTACGAACGATTCCCAAAATTTCAAAGCTCTAGCTTGATGGGAAGTTGGTTAAATTAACGATCGAAAATTTGATGACACACACACACACACTCACACACACACCAAGTGAAATTCAGAAAAACGTTTTAAAAGGATCAATTTAGTTTGTTACATTCATGTGGGCTCGATGTATATACCGTGTTGGTCAACAATACTTTGAAATGTGTACCACCTCGTTATCAATGACCGCACATATCATTTCTGATCAAATGAGGGAAAAGTAGCAGACGATGTGCTGATCTTTTGTTCCACTTTAATATTTATGCGTCTTTGATACACTCTAACTATGAGGAAATCCTATAGCCAGAAGTCACACGGAATCAGATCTGGTGATCTGGTTGTCTACATAGGTTGTCTTGTATCACGAAAGTTTCGCGAGACAACATGTTCATCCTGAAAGTTCGCTCGAATCACAGTTTTTGAAGAAACTACAAACTGACGCCGTAACACCGTCTGAGCAGTTTTTCCATTTTGCATTAACAGTGGAGTCCTAACCAACACATTGTCTTAATGTTGGGACAACCTGTTTTTCCAGAATTTTACTTTAACAAAATCATTCATTGTGATTTCTTCAAAGAAGTAGGTGCCCATGTCATGAGATTAACCATAAATCCACATTATGCTGTTACATACTTGTATGGTGAATGTAACGGCTTCTGATGCATGACATAAAGATTTATGGAGTCCCATATGTGGCATTTTTTAATATTCACAGCAATGTCTATGTAAAATTGAGCCACGATTGTTCATAAAATATGCGAAGACCAGTGATCATTCTTTCGTATCCTCGCTGGGAAACACAAATCAAAATCAAGACGGGCAGAATGATTACTCACTTTCAATTGTTGTACAACAAGCAACTTGTTACATTGGTACATTTTACTAACTATCGGTTTCATGGCATAACTACCGTTCTTGCTCATTTGAGTATAATTTTGCAGCACAGCGTCCTCAATCGGCAACGATTCTAACATTTTTTCCTGACCAATCCTTGTTTTATGATTTGTACAACATATATTTGAAGTTTAGTTTGGATCTTCTTTTTATAACCGGAGGTACGCACCTATGAGTATTGTGAATTTAATTTTAACTGTCATGTATAACATTAAAATTTATTTCTGTAAATTATAACTAGTTTTTGTTCAGTGAAAATATTTTCATATATGCCTTATTTTTATTTATTTCATATGGAGTGAAGAAAGTTAACAATTTTTATGATCATTGTGATAATTACTCTCTTACAATGTAAATTAACTAATATCACAATTAATAACTTTTTGTTTAGTTTTCCGATTTGATAATTTTAATCTTTAATAATACAGATATATTGATTTTTAATCTGTTTTAAATAAAGTATACTTATATCTATAAATTTGCCTTCGTATAAATCTTACTACCCAAAGACATATCTATTCATAATAAGAAAAACAATTGTACTGTAATGTATATTTGTATATTAAATTCAAGACTGAGCTTTTGACCTTATGAACTTCAGTGATTACTAACCATACGATAAAAATTTCTTTGCTACCCATTTCATTTAACTTAGGGATGCAACACCAGAGTTCACAATGACAAGCAACAGTTTTCTCGTCATTTTTAACAACTTCGAAATAAAAAAGTAAAACCATGAACTACCAAATTTCCGCACTGTTCTATGTGAAAATTTTGAAGTTCAAATCAGAATGAAAAATGCAGTTACATCAGTTAACTACATGGAAATTTGTGGCGGATTTGGACCTCGAAACTTTTGTACCCATTGCCTTATCAACGAATGTCTTAAGTTACAAAGAAATCTACATTTAATATTATGAAATACTTCTTTATGCTTGTAAGATTTCGAAGAAGAAAATATTCATATAAGAGCAAAAGAATGAATTTCACTTGAAAAGCGAAGCTAAATTTTTATTAAAGCTAAAAATGAAACTAATCTCAATGACGTATTATCTTTATAAGTCATAAAATTAAATGATATTTGACGTAAACATAAATTGTAAGAAGCAGTTTGACTAATATTTCAGCCGACTATATTCAGAATAATTGACAGTCTCATATAATTAAATTTTATTCACCCTAGCTCCACTTAATCACAATTAGTCTCATTTCTTACCGAATTTGGAGAAGAGAGTAATGTGAATGGTAGCTCTGCCCGAGTATTTTCGTTTTATCCTGAACAACACAGGCGCCATATTAAATTAAAAGTTACACTTCCCAAAACCCACTCTTATTGCATCCGAGTTTTACTACACCAAATGAAATCTGAGGAATGGAATTTTGAAAAGAAAGGAAGAAATATTATTCCCATTGTTGAGAAAGCCAAACTTTCCCTCTTGCGGAAAGAAGACCGCATTCTACGCCAGGCGTAATTTATGAGGGTGCAGAATGTAAAACAAAGGAGCTTCCGACGAAATTTGTTTAGTTGTGTGGGGCTCACCTAAATAATTAACGACGCGGGAATTTAAATTCTTGAGTGTAATGATAGCCTTGAATACTTGATCGTCTCGTAAAGGGCCATGAAGTAACGTCTCTTGGAATTTATTGAGGTGCTTCGTTTAAAATGCCTTTCACAATCCATTTTGCAGTAATTATTCCCAGTTTACCTTCATGACGGTATAGAATATCGGATGATATTTTTCCGATTTGTGTGTGAGAGTTGAAACACAGAAAAATTTAAAAGCCATCGATTAGACCGAATAAGCATTGAAGTGGTAAAATCCAGTTCATTTTGATGGCTTTATACAATTTAAAGTCTTTATTTATGAAACAATAGCAAATGAAGATTGGATATTTTGAAATTTTTTGGAATAAGTTCCTGAATTCCAAAACCCTTTGGTGCACATGTATTTACAGAAGAGTGTTTTTAAATGGAGAGTAATTTTTTTGATTTTTGACTCTCTCAAACTACATATCAGGCAAATATCAACCATGGTACAATTTTGAAGCCCAGGTTAAAATATTTTTAATGAGTCCTCAACACACAAATTGTAATTAAGTTATAATTTTGATATTTAACTGTACAAAATTTGACCCTTTTAAGGACTCGTAAATTTTAAAATCTCATTTTACATAATGGGTTATAACTTTTTATTTTTGAAGGTGAAGTTTTTTATGAAAAGAGAATCTCGAGCTTATAATCGGTAGGCTAAAAAACTTGGATGATCTTCCAATAGATTATCATATTTCTTTGTGACATGTTGTAGATAATGTAATACTGGAAAATAGTTCCTTATCTTAAATGATTCCTGGTAACTTTGCAATGTTTTAAACCAATAATTCGATAAATTGTGTGCGTTACTATTATACAATTTTTTACTCAGTCATTGGGAGTAATATGCTTAATGAGCCCTTGATATATTGAGTAAGAAAACCACGAAAGGTTCAGATATTTTGCTACATTTTATCTCTACTGATCTTAATACATTGAATAGATTATGAAATTTTTAACAAAACAAGTAACAGTACAATAGAAAATATAACCTTGGAATTGATTCAACGCATATATGGGAGCAGTAAAACGGTACACATATTATGGTCAGCCAGGTTGAAACAGAAATAATAAATGTTGTTTATTCTTAAAATTAAGCGTGCATAATCCTTTTAGACTTTTGAAATCCGGTTATACATGAAAGAGAAATTAAACTTACTGATGAAACGGAAATAAAATATGATAATTTTCTTTTGGCACACGAAAGATATCAATAAAATCTTTGAAAGAACTTAGATTATTTTCAAGATGAAAATATGAGCGGAAAATGTATTCAAATGGTGTACGATTCTTTAATAATCACTAAGCTAACGAGTGGGAAAATTGAAGGCCTTTTTCTGCGGAAGGATTATTTTGTGCAACAATTAGTTCTCAATTAGAACAAAGTGTTAACCAGTTATAATTCTTACGTGTCTATTTTTAACGTATCTTGATAAATAGATTCCGTATTTAATTATACATTTTTATATTTGTTTTCTCTCAGAAAAGTTATCCATGTTACTCATATAATCCTTAAGTATTACTCCAAATTTGTTATAAAATTATTGAAATTTATTTGTATTATTTATAATAAGATTATAAATTATTTTCATTCACTTCTGTCAATATACAAGAATCAAATCAAATCTCTTATTACTAATATTTTTTTGAATTTTAAATTCACACATTAAAAAATTTCCGGTCACTTAATGACATACCGGTTTTGTTTGAAAAGTTTGTTGAATTATTGGTAAGAGAAAAAATCGGTAAATTTGTAATCACAGATATATAGTGCATTTGATGGGATGTTATTCCGGAGAAAAGTTATTAAAACACTAAGCTTTTATTGTTTAAATTAGTCTGTTAATTTGCAATTATGTAGGGGGTAAGAAATATTCATATTTTAAAAGTGCCTGAAAAGACTTTGAATGACAATCTTAGTCAAACAATGAATAACTCAATCTTTCAATTAATATTAAAATAATGAATTTGTCTCTTAAAACTGAATGTAAGCTTAATTTTTCTTTGATTAATATAACATTTAAAATTAAAGTGGAATTGATAAAAAAGATATTAGGGTAAACTAAGCAGAATAATAAAATTTCCAAAATAAGTGAGCATCAAAATAAACAAAACCAAGTTCGGAGGTGCTTGAATTTATATAATATATTATAAAAGATAAATGTTTATTAAGCGGAAAATAATTCGACAGGAACTAATAATTTAGGGATGTCATATTTTTGTTCTTGTTATTACAATTTGAATTTTTCATCATTTTTCCAGATTTGGAGGGTTTCTTCTTTAAATAAATGCTTTTTATGAATATATTTATACTCATTTTATGAATCTTTTAACAATTATTGTATCTGCATTCAGTAATCAACTCTCTCAATTTATCAATATAATTTTGATAAAAATGCGAACTGCTCAGTTTTTAAATTTTGTTCACTCCTCATTAGCTTTATTTTTGGAAATGCCCGATGGCGTTTTCCTCAAAAGTGGTTATTAATCATATTTAGCAAAGCTCAGTTTTTTGAATTTTGTGTTTTTTCAAGGAAATTATTTTATTGTAACATTTTATTGTGACATTTTTTTGCAGTAAAGTAATTGAAAATATTCGAAAATTCTTAATACATTTTAATTAATATTTATTTTTCCTTTTTTCAAAGTAAGGAAAAATTTGTACATTATATAAATTGTAAATTAAGACCTTAATAAAATTTTAGGAAAGGAATATATAAAATGTAAATCATTTGCACCATTTCTTTAATTACATAAGGCTATTCATAAGAGTTATATTAATTATTTTACTCCATAATATATGGAATTTTGAAAATTTTATGAAAATGCAGATTAAAAATAATTATGTTTTTTTATGAAAATTTATTCTTATTAAATCAATTCCCGATTCAGGTAGATTACTTAGAAAGCTAAAACAGTAATTTTCAAAAATATGACTTGATATTAGCAGAAGTTAATAGTGAACATTTGTAAAGCTAAAAATGTGAAATTTATGCAAAATTAATAAAAGTTTTTTGATGATGCTGAATTCTAATATTTGAAGTGGAGAATTATTTAAGAGTGTTGAATATCTTTTGGAATGATTAATGTTCTTAAAATGTAGTTTATAATAACTTACAACTATTACAAATATCATTTGTTATCAATTAATACACGAAAATATAAATAAGCAACATTTTTTTTGAAAAAATCGAATTATTTCTGCTTAAATATTTTTATCGTCAATTTAAGAATAACAGTTTTCATGCAGCAATTGTGAATAATTTGGATATTGATAAAAAAGAGAATTAAATAAGAATACTTATCTCGGGCATATATAATAAAATAGAACAATATCGTAGTTTTAATGTGAGCAAGAAGGAAGAATGAAAACTTTAATTGAATATCTATGGCAAAAAATTGAAAGAAAATAGGCATTAAATCTGAAATAAGTGTTACTATTTCAACCTGAAATGTAATCCATAATTATGAAAACAAGTGTAAGGTATATAATAATATAAAAAATAAATCGATTGTTAAACTCTCAAAAATAGTATTAAATTTACCTTTATTTTAAGGTAAAAATCATTACTTAACTTATCGAAAATTTGAGAATATAACCTTCTCATCTGTAACTATTTAATCTCGTTGAAGAATTTTATTATTGATTGAATCTCATATCAAAGACGATGAATTAATTTTACATCGGAATTTCAAAACGCAAGCATTTTTCAAACCTGAAAACAAACTTGATAGGTCTAGTAATTAGAACATAAATAATAAATGTCAAACTGAAATTTATGGCTGAGAAGTAATCTTAGGATTTAAAATCAATTTACCTCCCTGGGAATTGAGAGGAGGATTGGGAAACAGTGCCGATAATGAATAAGTGAAGAAAATAACTATAGATTAGAAAATTAAACTTTGAACGCGTTCATCTCTTTCTTAATTACGATACCATCTGCTTTTAGTGCTTGTACTTATCTAATCTTCTACTAAGAGCCCCATGAAGGAAATTTTAAGGAAACATCTAATTTCTTGATTCAAAGATTTTATAAAACTTTACCATTAAGTAGCATAAATTTCGCAAAATGCTCTTCGAAAGGGGCTCGAAACTTACTCCCGTCCTTTGAATGATTCTGTTCTGAAATTCCCCAGGCATTCATTAAAGAGCACTTAATACCTTTTGTTTTTTTCCTTTCGCAAATTGGAAATCCCCAATTCGCTTCTTTGCCGTAAATAATTGCCATATAACTTGTAAATAACTGATGCGAGAGTTTATAATTAAGTGTAGCCCTGGGTTTATTAATATGAAAAGCAAAATATATATACTCTCAAAATCCCCTCTGAAGACACGATATTTCGTGAAAACCACGCTTACGTTGAAATCTCAACTGCTTTCCTTTCCTTACACTTATTGATTTGTCTACGCTTTGTTAGTATAATCATCGTTCTTGGAAGAATTCGAAGATTTCTGCTGATTTTCCACTCTCTTCTATGGATGAATGGAAATCATCATTGCTGCAGGCGTAGATAGGGGAACGCTTTGAGACATTCGACTAAAGCACGTGAGATAAATCGTTGGCCACTATTCATTTTATGCGGTTGAACATAAATCATCGCTCAAAAGTTCAAATTACCATTATGTATCATTATATAATATTCACTATTCAAGAATGCTGCTTTGTTACCATGTCATTAAAGCTTTTTGAACTTGTTATTTAAGTAAAATTTATCATCATTTTAATCTATAATTAAAACATACTATTGAATTCATTACTACATTCTTTCTATTGGCTAGTTTACATGAATTTTTAACTTAGAATTTACACCTTTCAGTTTTCTTAATGTTTGAGAAATATAGTTAGCTTGGATAAAACACTAGTTGGTTCGAAGATTTGGAGATTCAACCATGTGTTACCACCTTAATTATTTTTAAATTCCAATAAATAATTGTCTAATTATGAAACTGTCATTATAGAAATGTGTTGAGGCAAACAACTCAAGCATAAATAGAATGGAATTTAACGATTCAGTATATGTATATATATTCTTAAGAAATCTTTGTCTTTTGAGTTTTCTGTGAAAACAGTACAACACGGAAGATAATGGCAAATGATGTTTTATTTACAATATTTAGGAAATAACGAAGCACAGGAAGCAAAACTTGTACAGATTAGGGACACAGCAGAAACAAATATAGCTCTTGTACAGAACAGTTACAAAACTTCAAAGCTACCCTTGTAATAACAGTAATATCATTTTCAATAACATTCAGCTTACCAGCTTACTAGTTCCCATTGAAGGCAAATCTCGAAAATAATACTCTGCGCTTCTGAAGGCAGAGATCAACACCTTCCAGAAGTCCCGGCAGATTCACTTAAATTTCGTATCACCTGTATTTACATTTGTTTCAACAGGTGAGATGTCAAAGAAAGAATTCAGGGAAATTCCATAACTCTTCTCTTAATGCAGATATCAGGGAAATTTCAACACTTATGAGGACCTTCATTTTGTCTCCAAAGTCATCAAGTCATTTATTTTATCGCCTTGGAAGTGGTCTTTAATTAATTCTTCCTGGATATCCGAATAAATATCTGTGGGAGTCTCATTTCCTTTTTAAGAGAAACGGTGCTAGGAAGCGTCAATGCAGGATCGTAACAATATATATATATATATATATATATACAAATTATGAAGTTAAAGGAAATGAAGTTGTTTCAAGATATATAATTTATGGAAAATCAAACAAATAAAGTAGAACAAAATCAAAAAGAAATAAGAAGCTATTAACAAAATCAACAGGCTCCTCTATCTTATGCAAAAATGTAAATATTTATAGTGATGAGATGACTGGAATCCGAGATTTTATCGATACAAAATTTAACAGTGCTATCAATTTTCTACCATTTAAAATCTCTCAACAGCCTCCATTCATACATTCGATTTTTTCTCTCTTTTGTTTAAGAGCACGTTGATTGCCTCTATAATCAGGAATGAAAAATTGAAGAACAATCAGTTCTTTTGCAACCGCGTTAACAACTACCTACCCTTGATTTTCATGAAGAAAACTATTCTTAAATGTACATCTCCTCAAATTGTAGAATTTAATTCTTCTCACTTAAAACCACTTATTTGATCTTTTCGTCTTCTAATCAGTTCATTAGTTTTTTACACTCCGTAATGTGTTCAAATGTTCTAGTTTCATTGTAAGTTGTGCTGTTCTTCGCTCATCGCATTCAGTCCATTTGCTCTTTTAGAGATCATTTTCTCATTTGCTCTGATATTCATGTGCGTTTGGCTTCTTGTTTTTCAGATCTAAGAGATCGCAGTTTCAGGAGGAAAAAAACAATGATTCACCAGTATATTAGTGAAGTATAATATGAATTTAACGACATAGTTGTAATAATTCTGCAGCTGGACTTTATATTTTAGAGTTAAAATCTGTACAATGTGGTGTCATACGAAATTGCAGAATATTTAAAACTAAAACTAAAATATTATTAAAAATAATGTTTGAATAATTATTACATGTCATAAATAATGCACGCAGGAACACACTATCGTTGTTTTTATGTGCTTTATTTTTGCATATTTGTGAGTAACTGGAAAATTACTTAAGAGTTGAGAAAAGAAATGAGGAAATTTTATATTATTAATTTAATAACTTGTTTCCTTATAAAGAGCAGTAAATCTAATAGAAATTTTCCTCTCTCTCTCTTTCTCCATTCACACACACACACACACACACACACACACACTCACA
>BMAW01082064.1:0-28457 GCA_019974015.1 Nephila pilipes | reverse complement strand
AATAATTTAAAACATGAGCCAAGGCAGTTCCTATTTTTAGAAAATAAATTTAATATACAATCACTCATGACATAAAAATGCTGCTTTAGTAAATACAACTCATCTTATAATTTCAATATGAATATTTGTGGTATATTAAATGTATTTTTAAATAAAATGTAACCATTGTATTTAATTGATTTGAGAAAAGAGGTATATATTAATGCATTCATAATTCTCTTCCTATATTTCTATGTTTCAATGTATTTTTATATTGTTTGATAAATTGACACAGACTGCCTCAAGGAATGTACTAGAAATATTTTGTATATAACTTTAAATATGTTTTGGGCTTTGTGAAAGCAATATTCGATAATTAATAGTAATGAAAATATTCACTTCAAGAATGAAATTTTGAAATGTTTGGTTCAATTATTTATATAATTCAGTGATTATATGTATCTTCTTCAATTTGAAGAATGGAATTCTGCTAAGTGGCATAGACAATCGTTGTGATTCTCTTTTTGTGTCATATAACATATAATAGATAAAAACCAGTAACTAAACTTTTTTTTATCTATATGTATTTAAATCTTATCAAAAAGATTTCTTATTGGGTCTTAGATAGCTCGTGATAACTAATGAGTACAAATCATTTTCGATAAAATTATTAATAATGAATTGCAAAGTAATATTTTATTATATAAACTCTCTAGACTATTAATACAAACAATTGTCTTTTGCATCAATATTATTTTAACACAAAAATTTCAATGGACACGGTTTAAGAACTGATTACAATGATACTTTATGCAACAAAAAAGCAATTAAAATGCTAAATATTAGTAAATAACTGTGGAGAATATTTCAGTTCAGAAAAGAGATAAGATGCAAGAAGACGCCTTTTTTAAACTTCTAAGTTTCATGATACTGTAATGCTTTATTCAATAGAAAGTTCCATGTAAATACAAACAAATATTATTAAAGTATAACATTGCATTTTTATTTTCATAAAAATTATATTTTATTAATATTGCTTCATCAAACGAATTATGTTCTAAGGAAAAATATAAGACATTTATGATGAAGGAATAAACACGTTAGAATAACAAAACATGAGACCGTATTTTAAACTTTTAATGGAGGTAATAAATAGTATAATAGGCTATAAAAGATAAACATCAATATTTATTCATGGAACATGTTTTGGATTTAATTTAATAAGCGTTGTATGAGAACTTAAGACTACAGAAAGTAAAACTCATACATTTGCTTAAACTCTTTGAAGAGCTGTCGAATTCACAACCTCACAAAATATATGTGGATTCAAACCTTCAAAAGGTATATCGATGAGTTAGAATTTTGAAGGTAAAATTATGATGATACTTAGGTTTAGTGATAACATATTAGGATTACTAATCTCTACAAATATATTGAATTTTTAAATTTATTTTTTCTTATTATTTTTATTGATTCAACACTCAAAAACCTTTAACATTAAATATACAAAAATTTCATGAACATCCATTTCTATGAAAATCAGACAAAATTAATGCTTAAGAAAAAATTGCTAAAATGAGAAAATAGTTTGATTTTTTCATATTTCATATTTAACATAACGAAGTATATAATATATTTGAGATAACATTTTCAAAGTTGTATTCATTTAATTTAATTCTAGACGTTTTCTATCAATAAAATATGTAACTTTGTTTTGTTTACATTTTCCGCAAGCATACTTCTTTAAGCTTTCTATTAGTGATAATATTTCTGCACAAAGTCCAGAGTAAAACTTTTTTTGAAGCTTCTAGGTGTTGCAGGTAAAATTTAAGTGTCCTGATAGAACTTTTAATTTGAGTTTGTATATTCGCAGTAGAGCTGCTACGTTAATAGTAGTATTTTAAGAAATTCTTACAGTATATGTCTCATCGTTATTTCTCTATGTAGTATCCACGCATAGTTTGTCGCCACGTCTGTAATATTGTAAAAATTCTTAAGAAGAAATATCCGTGAGACACATTTTATTATTTATTCGTCAGATATATCTACTCCATATGTTATTTCATTGTAAAAATAGACTAAAATCAGTAATCCTATAAAAATTTGTCATTTCTACAGATTTATAATTTGCACTTAGTATAATTATATTTTTTTCTTCGACTTTCCCTTATAAAGTGTCTGAAAACGCATTACTCTTATATGTAAAAAAAGCGTAGAAAGGCAAACAAATAAACTTTGTTCTGTATATTCTCTGTTATTTCTTATAGCAGTTTTTCAAATTTATCCGTTTCAAACCCACAACTTGATTCACTTCATTTATTGAGACGCATAAATCGAAGAAATTCTGTAACTTTCTATACTCCTTGCCGTTATATTTAGGGGGGGGAATCAGATCCCTATTTTTCAGACCATACATACAAAAATATACATTTTTTTCAACTAGTGTACCTCACAGTCATCTAAGATTACAATAAAGGCAAACGCAACTGTTCAAGAATTATTTTTCAAGTAGTGGGCGTCTACTTCAGTGAAATTTTTAACATTTAATATTATATAATTAAATCTATAATCAATGAATAGGCTCTGAGATCATCATCAACTATAACATTTCTTTCTGCTTATTCCATTGGTCCTGGTGCGGAAATGAAATTATTTCGGAGTGGTGATCTTTCAGTAGTTCCACCTCGTTGTAATAGTGTCTATGCAATTCTATTCGAATCTATTTCTGTTTTTTGTTTTTCCTTTCAATACCTTTATCAAATCACACTGTCTATTTCTCTAGGAGTACGTATAATATTCTCTTCATCATCACTATGCCGTAGATACATTGCTGTTTCCAGTTTCTTCGAATTATTTACACGATGATTCATCTTCTAAAATTCATTGTTAGAAAGTTTCATTTGTTTCTGGTCTAAAGCATATTTCTCAATTGCATTGGTTGTCTTTTTCCAATTAACTAACGTCCTTTGGTTTTTTTTTCTTCATAAATGCAACATAAGCATTTGAAAAATATCAGTACAATTACAATGAACAAACAAACAAATTACAATGAACAAAGAAAATGAAATCATGTATGAATTATATTTATATGTGTTTCTTATAGCATGCCACGTTTTACAAATAATTCTAGTAATATACGTACAAACATTTCTTATTATTCGATATTTGTAAACATTTAAATCCCTTGCGCACGATGTATGCTCTTAATCTAGGACTCAAAACCACCTATTACGCTTTTCTTGAGATAGATGTAAATAAATTTTGAAAATTAAACAAATTACTTATTATGTTTACTTATATTTAGGTCACGCAATTCTTGAAAACTCTCATGTGAGTATTTTAAAAAATACAAGGAACATAATTTCAAAATGTATTTGCATGTATTGAAAATTCTCAGCTAGTAAAAATCTTTTTTTCTTATATATCAAATGTAACATGTGTATATCTCAAAAGATTAAAGAAAGTGGAAGAGAAATTAATTAACAAATATAATCATTTATCTTTTCATTAAAAAACAACTGAAATCTGGAATATATAATTATCATAAGTTTGATTAATTTTAAAAGAAATCTGTAATTCAACCGTTTTGACTGATCTGATAACTCATGTGTTAAATCACATAATTTTATTCATATATAAAATATGGGACTAATTAAAATTTTTAAAGAATAATTATAACTTTATTAGTTAATAATTAAATTTAACTTGGCGACTAGCATATCAAATTTAATCTTCTTACTTTAAATATCTTACTCTTTTGCAACGACGTTGAAGAACAACTTCCTTTCTGTTTCAGTAAGAATCTCGCTCATTTATTACGTTTGGAACTAACTCACATTAGAAACTGAACAGAGTTCACATTAATTATTAAAACAACTCTTTCTTTCATCGTAACTTTTAGCATATTTGAAGTAAAAAATACTAAAGAGAAAAAAAAAAGAATAATTCAAAGTAGCAAGTATTTTCTCCATCAAAAACTTAAGAAACTCAAGCTAGTAATAAGACATCAAGGTGCTGAACATTATTCTTTGGTGACAGCCCCAGCTCAGTTTAAAAGAAACAGGTAACTTTCCTTTTTTTTTTTTTTTTTTTTTTGTCATAGTTTTTAAGCACACAAATGGAAAGAAAATGCTTAGTTATTTTAAGAAGAAAGTAATTTTTCAGAAACTTTCATTTACTTTTGAATAACAGAAAAAGACAGTTATTTTTCGAAAAATACAAGCATATTAAAACTTTGTTTTCGTTTCAGTTTTTGAAAAATTTCTTCAGTTTCTTATCTTGAAGTATAGTCTGTAATTTTGTGGCAAATCAGTACACTTTCTAGGGAGAAATAACATTATGACAGAACCATATACTTCTCGAATCTCGTTTTATAGAATCTCGTTTTATTTGCCACAAATCTGTTATATAACGCCATTTCAAATAATTATTTTCAATATTGTATCACACTATATTTCATGCTACTTATTTTATGATAATTTTATTTTATACTAAATGATAATCTTCAGTATGCATGTGTATAAATTGTATATTTTAAAACATTTTGAGCTTTTATATGCTTATTTTTTTTATTTTTTTATATCATTCCAACTTTTTTTGTTTCAGGTTACTTTATGATGGTTAAAGAACATCATATAGAAGTGAAATAACTATGAAGAGGAAAGCTAACACAAAATAATCAATCTTGAAGTTTTATTACTTTTTCTATATAAATAAATTCATATTGATATCATAGTTAAACACAAAAGTTGACTTAAGTAATTACACATTCCTTTTATTAAGAAAAACTTAAAAAAGGAACATGATAATTTTTCTATACAATAATAAAATTATTTTGCTCAGATTCTCAAAAACAAATTAAGAACAATAATTTAAAAGTAATAAAATAATGGATGAGATTATTCGCATAATTTTATAGTTAATTATTACTCAACTAAACCAATTTTCATGTTTTTTTTCTTACATGAATAAACTTGCTGGTCTTTATTGTAAGAACAACTCTAATACTGGAGATTAATTAAAGTAATCAAAAGTAATTAATTAAAATCAATTAAATAACTAATTGAAACAAATGAGTACTATTTTTGAAGACTTCTCCAATAATTTTCTTCTTTCAATGTAATTTGAACTCTTTCCTGTTATTAATTCCGGAACTACGCTTAAAAATTATGCAAACAAAATTGAATATTGTTTATTAGGCTAGAAGGATGAAAGAAAATAAAAGCAAATTTTGCAGAGTTAAACATCTTATCATCATGAATCATTATCGCAAGATTCAAAGTGAGCGTCAACAAAATTGATGTGTATCAAAATTTCATTTTACAAATGGGAACTGCAACTAAGTATTAACTAAGTAAATTAGAGCTTCCGAAAATGTTTTTTTTCTTTTGATCGCATATAAGAAATGTTAGTCATGGATATCTAAATAACATAATTGTAAAAAAATATGAATAGATTTAATTCAAGACATTTCTACTTTTAAAAATGTATTTATACATTTTAAATTTATACATTCATGATGTTATGAGTCTCAAAAGCTTGCAAAAATCTTTTACCATGAGAAGTGATAAAAAATGGAATTCATATTTTTATGATAAATAAATATTTGTTTTAACATGCATTTTTCTTTTATGAAAATTTAATCAAGTATTTTTAATATTTTTATTGGACTTTCATGAAATTAACTTCAGTATTCTTTTATTTTTATTTTTGGATGTTTATTATATTTAATTATTTCTGAAGTGTTTTATATAGAATACGCTTCTAAAATTCCTTTATGTTCATATATATATATATAACCTCCTCAAATTATTGTATATGTAGAATAAAAAAAATTGTACTAAGTAATTAATCGAATTTTAGTTTTAAATAAACTAAAAAACACTTGATTCGGAATAAAAGTCGATGTATTTCTCTCAACACATGTATTGCAAGAAAAAATTGTTTACAAATACATGGGTATAGCGAAAGCATTACTGAAATTTTTGTCACACAAAAATTGAATTTTGTGACAATTGGCCTAAAAGTCACAGAAAGCCATTAATTACATTATACAAATTACATTTCGTTCACGCTTATTATATTAAATTATAAGTAAGTAAAGAATTCAAAAAGCGTTATTTTATTGATTAAATATATTGCATTTCTTTGTTTTGATTTTAATACAACTTATCTTGCTTTAAAATGAAAAGTTGTTGCCTTAATGGTTAAAATAACCTTACAATGAGTTAAATAAACATAATTAAGTAGAACTGAAATGTAAAATATTTTCTTTTCTTTACAGGAGCAAGTTTTCGAACAACTACACGAAGCGTCAGAATTACAATTAGGGGTTTCAGTACCAAATATTCCCTCAAACGTAGCAGTCAGTCTCCTCACTAATTGACATTTGTGCTTCTTGTAATTCTGAATCAGTTCAGAAATACGTGACAGGTAGTGTTAACGATGCTTTGCTTCGAACAATACTACTGTATAATTAAACTTCGAATGTCTCCTTGTTTCTTTCTCCATCCGAGTTTCTGAAGCGAAAGAAATATACTTTTCGTCATTAGTTTAGAAAAATGTTTCGAAATGGAGGAATTCTCTAAGCTTCATCCAACAACTCCTCTCTAGAGACAGGTGGAAAAAAATATTAAAGATACAAATTGCAAAATTTATCTTAGTAGGGTATGGTTAAAATATTTCTGAAATAAATTATTTATGAATAGTATTTTCTAAAATTCGTTTGATCATAAAAGAAACCTTTGTTCCATGTTTTGCTTAAAAAGTTATTCAATTTTTAAAGTACACGTGAGTGATGGAAATGAGTTAAAACATATAACGTTCGAGATGTGGCTATTAAATACCGAGACAGAAGCTGTAAAATCCTTTATTTTGGTGTCCTATATATTTACTTATTATCACCTTCAAATGCACCTCCCCTCTATCCCTACAACGCTCCATGCGAATCTTCCATAGTTCGAAACAGTACCGGAAGTCTTCTCTCAGCTCCTAAAGGACACGTACCTTTTTTTTCTTTCACATCTTAAACGATTCAAATCTTGTTCTTTTTAATGCACATTTCTTCTTAAGAAACAGATAGAATTCGCATGGCTCAAGATCCGGCGAATAAGGCGGAGGTCTTATACTGGGATGCTGTATTTAGCTAGAAACTTTTTGACATACATGGTAAATGCCAGCGCATTGTCTTGTTGGAAAAATGTGCCGTATGAATTATTTGTTAATTCATACAATTTCAGCAATCACACAAATACTTAACTGATCGAACCAGATTACTAATTTCTTCCGCTTTTGACGTGGAAGGCGACCCCGGCGTGAATTTCCTTCAACGTCTTCTCAGCGATCTTGAAAATGCTTAAACCACTATAAACACGAGCATGCGATAAACATTAGTTGCCATACACTTCTTTCAATAAATTCACTCGCAGAACTACTTATAAACTTCATAGCAACATTCAGTTTGGGGTAATATTCGTTCTTTATTATTATTACGTTTTCCATTTTCATCTCTTTCTGCAGTAAAATGTAATTAGAATTTGAAGGAAATAGACAAACTGTGTCTTATATTGAAATGATGTTTCGTTTTAATACTTATTTTTAATATTTGGTTTAGGAAAAATTTTTTTAAATATTATATAAATTCTTTAATTTTATGATAGCATTACTCCCCCATTTTTCTTCTGAAAATTTTGGTATTTAGATCTTATTCTCGCATTTCACTGTTATGCATCGCTTTGTTCAATTTTCTTTTATCTTGTTATCGTATTTCCAATGAATTTGAATATTTTGCTGTAATTAAAAGTTTCATTAGTTCTTAAATATTTGAAGTTATGAACAGGAGACGTTAATTATATTGGAAAAGTTGAATGGATATTTTCTGAAAATTTCAATCGAAACATATAGTTTGTCCGATAAATAAGCAAACTGAAGGTATAACTATATTATAAAACAAGATTTGAGATAAAGCAATTGTATCGCCATCAAAATACTTTTCATTTGAAATAATGCACTTAACCCATCGATATTTCTGCCTTTTCGAAACATCCCTGTAAATCCTCAAGAACTAGGTTTTTCAGCGGTCTTGTAGTTTCCAGTTTTACTAACTGAACAACATCCAAATTGTGACCTCGTATGAGTATTTCACATTTTGGAAACGGAAAAATATAACACGGGACTAGATATTATGATTAGGAAGGGAGATCAAGCTCATTGATCGAGTTCCTAGTTAGAAACTCGCGAACAATCACTGCGAAATGCGATGGCTCATTGTCGTGGTGCAGAAGTCATCCTTCGGTATATAACACGAGTTTAATGGCCTTCGATGAACAACATCCCTCCTACGCTTGCGATTTCGATGTAAAATCATGTTCTCAAATTTCGCTAAATTTAGTTTTATAGGGATCATTTGAACTGTTTTCTGGGTTTTAACAAAAATTTTATTTTGCATCTTTGTACTCTAATAGAATCAATTACCATAGTCGGTAATAAAATAAAACACATACAACTGAACCAATAACAATTCAAACACCAAGCACAATATCAGTCTTTGCTGCGGTCAGAAGAGTGCTGATGGGTAATTAAGACAGTATTCAGCACTTCACTCAATATCTATAGCGATTCATAGAGCTATGGCATCCATACAGGACCTGCTCACGTAAATACTTTACCGACTAAAAATACCAAACAACTTCATAATCTGAAATGTTAAGTCTTTGAACTTAATCATTGGATGACCCACGTAATTAACAACTATTTATAATACTAATATAAAAGTTATGAATGCTTATGATATCTTTATAAAATTAACTAAATTTATATTATTATAATTTACATTTCTGTTTCTCAAAGAATTTTTTTAAAAAAAGATTATGGATTAAGGCTAATATGATGGAGTATAATATTATGCAATATTCCTTATAATGGTCGATAAAAGAATTCGTGAAGTATAATAATTTTACTTATGATTATATTCAATTAATTTTTGAAATAACACAGTTTAAAACTTTAGGAAAATGAGGTTACCCAATTACCGTAGACACATACAAAAAAATGAGATTTCTTTTATAGGCAAAAATATAGACTCGTTACATTCAATAATAAAAAGAAAGAAGAAAGAAGTATTGACCAACTTGAAGTGATATACTGTGTGTTGCTTAATTTTTATGAGATAATGCTGAAAAGGTGTTTTGGGTGGGAGAGGAAAGGAATTCACTTGTACTTTATAATGGAAATTTCTAATCCTTGAACAATGGTAAACAGTACTATTGAAAAGATACGTACCTCAATTTTGTATCACTCTCATTATTTGACCATGTATTTCAATTTAGCTGTTTGTTTTCAGATTTTGTATGCGTGTGTTTTTGCGAATGTAATGGTTTAATAGAATGACAGAAAGTTTTTAATGTAACATCTAAAAATAATAGATACAGTTTATTTGTAATTAAAGCCGGCTTAATAATCTAGAATATGAATAAATGCTGAAATTCTGGAACAAATTCCTGGATGTGAATGAGATTTGATACACAGGCTATATAAATACTATTCAAATTTATCCAATAAGTTATTTTGTAAGGAAGAAATTATTTTAAAAGTTAACAGCATTAAGGGTGCCTGGACATGCGAGGAATTGAGGAATACTATATCTAAGATTTTTTGTTCTTGTGAAATATATCTTTTCAAATTATTAGTAGAGCTTAGATTTTTTTTTGTTTGCATAATTATGAATTTTTATTCATTCTATAGAGCAATAAAAGTTTTTTTTTTTTAATTAAAAACAATTTACCTCGTAGAAGATGGAGATGATTTGTGAGATATATATCTGCATTTCGATACGATTTTAAATAAAACAATGACACAATGGAATTCCAAATTTCTTATACTTCTATAAAGGCTACTCATGCAAATAGTGAACCTAAAACATTTTTCTTCAAGTAATTCCTAAATTTTAAAAAATAATTATCTATTTGAAAAAATGGAAGAAACTTAAAAATTTCGAAATTCTATAGTTTTTACAAAAAAATTTAAGGTAAACCCATTTAAGAAATTGGTTCACTATCTTTTGTACATTGTTTTATATACGAAGAGTAAAATGTTTTGCCTACTTATGGAAAATTATTTATAAAATGGTACCTATAGGCAAATACATCCGCGCGCGCGAAAAGTTTTATCCATATTGAACTCAAAGAGAAAGAAAAACTTTTTCTACGAAAATATACTTTTATAACTCAATAAAATGATTAAAATATTATAAGATACGCAAAAAAAAAACCCAAGCACTACGAATAATTTTAAAACATATATGTCACAAAATGAAAGAGTTTTAAATTTGGTATTTGGTGTGTGTGTGTGTGTGTGTGTGTGTGTGTGTGTGTGTGTGTGTGTGTTAGTGTGTGTGTATGTGTGTTAACAGTGACCTCGATATATCCATATACGATCAGAATTGCAAGGTTTATTGACGCAGTATACTTTTTGGCAACTGTACAATTGCTCAGTTATTTAATTTCTTTTGAGGGATGTTTTATTTATGTATTGTTATTTAATATAATTTAAAAAAGGTGATATTCACTATCCCATTAAGTAAATATAAATAATTTTAAGTATGATTTATTCTCACAAATTTCATTGTTCTTGTATTTTTATTACTAATAAATTATAAAAACTGGAAGTATCAAAGTTTGTGTTCATTGCTTTTGTAAAACTGTGAAAAAATCAAAAAGTTTTCTAATCACGATTTTCATTTAAAACTCTATTGTTAGAAAATGATTTTTTTAAAATATCTATCGAATAAATATTTTTAAGAATTAATGTTTATAAATTGATTCAAAATAAGCAAAAACTATGTTATTTCAATAAGGAAGGAAAGGAGATGAAGGTAAAATGAAAAATGGAAAGGTTAAAAACAAATAAAGATCTCTAAGCTTTCCCAAAGGTAGTCTTCGAGGTCATAAATATCATTTTTACCTAATTTTTCGCCAAAATTTTAATCATTGATTGCAAAGATTGATTCCTACTAAATCGATGTAATTAAAAGAAATGTGTTATATCCCTATAAATGGATCGAATTATATTTCATTAAGAATTATTCAACTTAAAAAAACTTCCAAATAGAAGCAGAATTTATTAAATTGAATTGCATGAAAAGTAAAGGTACTCAAGGTCTACTCTACATCGCTAGTTCTTAACCAAGCATTATACCATTAAAGAACAGTTATAAATTGTAATTCTTTAGGAGAATATTGCAGGATAAATTTATAATTTTAATCTCATTAAGACATAGAGAGCATACATACATCGATAAATTATATAGTTTATATCAAAAATAGTTTATGTACAGTTCAAAATCTAAAATCAGTTTTAATTCTAAATGCTATCTCACTTATAACATTACAATTCATAGCTAACATATAATATTTGTATAGCATGAATATATGAACCTTCAAGAAGAATGTATAGCAAATATCTTCTTTATAGAGTAAAAGAATTTCTCTCCCTCTCTCTAATGTACCATATAGTTGCATCTAATTGCATTCATTTGTGTAAGTTTACTATTCAAAAGAGCATTCTTGATTTAGTATTTATGTTATTTGAAGTAACATGTGTTAATAATTTTAATTAGTAAATATACTTCAAAGCACTGAATATCAATTTATATGTTCGAGACTCGTTGGAATTTCCGTAATGAAAATTTGATTTTTAGATATTTAAGAACAATGTTAATTAATTTAATTAGTTAGCTCCATAAAAGCTTAAATAAGTTTCTTATTGAATTAAAAATAATTATATCAATTTCATCCAGTTACGAAAATTGTGGAAAGTTCAGGAATACTAAGGATATATTACGATATTGAGTTAGTATAATAACTTCAATAATTCCTTCAACAATTACAGAAACAATTTCAAAAATTCCAGACAAATGATTGAGAGTTGAAATTTTATTGTAATTAAAAATGTAAATACCTTATCATATTACAGTACTTAACTTTTCTGCTCAGAGGATGGATTCTAAATCTTCTGATCATAATGTCCATACTATTTCTGTAGCAGTACGAACTTTTAAAATAGATTATTTTTGTATTCATTATGTGTATTCATGTCATTTCACACATTAATTAGTGATTATAACTTTCAAATTAGCAGAACAAAAAGATTTATAAATGTTTAAAGGGAAAAAAAACATATATATATATATATATATATATTCGTAATTGAAGTATCACTTGAAAAGAATACTTAACTAAAGAAAATATTTAATAAACCTTTCAGCCTTAATACATGTTAGAAACATATAAATTTAAATTTTAGGAAAAGGATAACTGGGTTGGACAGCATTTTGTTATATTTTGAAACATCATTATACTTACAAATCAAAATTGGTTTTAAAAATTCAAGAATTTTCAAAATATTTAGGTAGTTGACACATATAAACAAGATATATATGTGTAGAAATTTGAAGCTTTTTGAGACTGGCACTTTCGATAAGAAAACACTGTTGAAGAAGGGACTTTCTTTTATGTTGACATTCCCCTTTTTTGTCAATGATCAGCAATTCTGAGTGTCCCCTGACAATAGAGCCACATAGAATGTTGGTCACCCACTGGGCAGTGGGGATATTTGAGGTTCATAAAATCTTTAATAACAAATGATTCTCCCTTTTTATGGGGAAAGATCTTTCTGAAATCCGAATTACACAAACCTGTCCAGTTTCACTTAAAAAAATTTCTGAAATGTTATAGTTCTTCATAATCCAGAAACATTATAGATTTCATACAGTTTACTTGTGTCAGCCTTAGTACCATGATTAGAGTTATAATGTGCAGCAACTTTCATGTAAATTATTCTAAGCATATGCAATAATCGGGGGGGGACTATTACACTTATTTCATTTAACAATAGTTTCAGGCAATTGCCGCAATACCATTACATGACGCAATTATCAAATTACATTATATACAATTTCGTAATTTAATATATAGACATTAACATTATGAATTATCTATTTATACGCACAAAAATATTTCACTGATTACTTCAAAAATACAAATATGATTTGAGCATCTAAATATCGGAATAAATTATTAAAGCCTTTGAACAATGAAGGAAAAAATTCTATTCAACAAAATTATATTTAATATTCCTACTAATAAATACATATTATGAATTAATTTTGAATTAATAACAAAAATAATTTTAAAGACGAAAAAATAGGGCTTGTTTTTTTTTTTTTTTTTTTTTTTTTATTAAGTTCTGTAATTTCTGTATATAAAAACTAATGGTATACGGCAAAAGAACTTTCATGCATAAATATTTATAGATGTTACCATGAAGGAAAATTTTAAATATTCTAGTAACACGTCAGTTACAATATTTCAAAAGTTTGATTGAAATATTTACTCTGAACATACTATACAACACAGCATGAACAAAAGAAATTATTCATTAAGTCCAAATAAAAGATTCAAAAACATCTTTAAATCGTATGTAGCTAAATCAAATATAATTTCTATATTTTTAGTAAGCTCATCAAAAATTTTCAAAACATTATTAAGTTATTTTGTATGTAACAGTATTTTGTATGTGATTGCAGTCCACGTAATCATATACAGAGACGTTGAACAGGTTATGTTGAAATTATTGATAAATTATTCTATAAATATATAATATTACAACACTTCTGAAAATGTAAATAAATATTATTCCTCATAATCAAGAAAATAATCGAAAGATAAAGAAAGATATTGAGCATATATCCCAAAACACACATACAGATTTTTAATTAATTTCCGATTTTCTAAAATCAATGTTTTTCGGTTTTTTCTATCGCTCATTATTCTGAAGTTCAAAATAAATATCTGCGAAGTGACACATGCATTATATTCTAATTATGAACAAATATACGTTAAATATATGTAACTTCAAAAATTCTTTATAAGTATTAGCCCTCTATATGTCAATAAATGTAATACTATTTTAAAAATAAGCTATTATTTTTAACAGTTATATTACTGATCCCTAAGTAACTGCTTTTTACGGAATTGTTTTTAAGAAATATTTTTTCTACTCTTAAGATAATTAATCCATTTTATTCCTCACAATGAATGAAATAATTGATAAATGTACCATTTCTCTATAAAATGTCATTCGTAATGAGCTTCATTGTTTGTTTTTCGTATATAATTTCAATAGCATTAGCATGGGTTTGGTACGTTAAGTACCAAAATCTTGCTTAAATTCTAAGACGAATAGTCATACTTTTCAATGATAAGAGAAAACAGAAAAATAAAAATAATTACATTGATAAAAATAAATACATAAATAAAAGTAAATATACAAATGGGGCTCTGCCTATGTTACTAATTTAATTTAATCAAAACGTCAGGTCTTGAACATTTAACACATTTAATTGAGATATTTCACATCCTATCAGCATTTACTCGAACATACAAAAATAGTAACAAAACATTTCGAATATTGTCTTCAATCTTCCGGGACATCAACAAAGTTCGTCCTTCTTGGTTGATGGCTCACGTCGTCTGATTTTCTAGATCTCTTCTGACAGAGTCAGCGCCCTCTATGGTCGGCGGTTTATTCCATTTCGACATAAATATAAATAAATACGTAAATTAAAGTAAATACATACGTAAATATAAATAAATACATAAATTAAAGTAAATACATACATAAATATAAATAAATACATAAATTAAAGTAAATACATACATAAATATAAATAAATACATAAATTAAAGTAAATACATACATAAATATAAATAAATACACAAATTAAAGTAAATACATACATAAATATAAATAAATAAAAATAATTTCATAAATTAAAGTGAAAGTATAAATAAATAAAAATAATTTCATAAATTAAAGTGAAAGTATAAATAAATAAAAATAAATATTAAATAAAAGTAAATAATTAAATGAATAAAAATTTTTAAATAAATATAAATAAGCAAAATGTTCAATAAAAATAAATACGTAAATAAAAGTAGATAATTAAAAGAATAAAAAATTTTAAATAAATATAAATAAGCAAAATAATCAATAAAAATAAATACATAAATAAAAATAAATACATAAATAAAAATAAATAAACACTTAAATAAAATAAATTAATTATAAAGAAAATATAAAAGTCAATTGAGTGCTTAAGGTAATATTTCTCTTGTCGCGAAGTATTAATGTCAGTGGGGAATCCATAACTATCGAGGCTGTGGGCGAAAGTCTCTCTGAGACCTACTTATTGGAATTATCTCCATACAAAATATCAACACAAATATATAATTAGCTTTTTTTAGTTATAATCAAATAGTTAAAGTATTATAGAAAACAAAAAAAAAATAAGACTAAAGAAAAAACAGCTTACACCTATTTTAAGAAAAATACAAAAATACATTTTAAGAAATACGAGAATTATTGTTGATATGCCAAAAAAGTCTTTCAGCTTTACAGTCTATAAAAACTGAAAACTGTTCTTGCGAGTTTCCACAACTTAAATATTTTATAGATTCATTATTTTGATCTGCAATCAGAATTTCAGTAAATAATAGATTTCAAAAGAACAGTAGTTTGTTTTATCTAAGCTTAAATGTGGTGCATTTTCTTTTCTTTCCATTGAAACAGAATTGCGATTCTATAAAGGTTTATTTTGTTTTAGATTAGTTGAATAAAAAAAGATTTGTTTCTTGTAAATAATATAATGATGTTAAAAGCATTTCAAATATAAGTAAAGTGTAGTAAATTATATTAAGGGGATATTTGTTAAGAAGGTAAAT
The DNA here is from genome assembly GCA_019974015.1 of Nephila pilipes. Classification (NCBI taxonomy): domain Eukaryota; kingdom Metazoa; phylum Arthropoda; class Arachnida; order Araneae; family Nephilidae; genus Nephila; species Nephila pilipes. Next base: position 12,699 of record BMAW01082064.1, on the reverse strand, counting down.
GCATAAAAGGTGTAAAATATGAAAATCGAAGATCATTACCTATTATTAGATGAATATTATTTTCTTATTTTGTGTGTAACAGTGTTTTGTATGAGAAACTTTATAATATTGTATCTTAATTTTATGTTGTGAAATGTTATATCAAATGCATATGGAAATACTTAATGATTGTAAAATTTAAGAAAAAAAAGAGGGGGAATGCATACGTTAGTCCAAACTCTTAATTTGGGGAGGGTAGAGCAAAATTACCATCGGAAAATTTCGATGTGAATGAGAAAAATTTTTTAAGGAAATTCAAGGGGTATGGACAGTTTATCTCACCTATATATTATTTGGAAGATATAATTACTAATATATTAGTAATTACTGATTTGTAACGCATTGAAAAATGTGTCAAATTAATAAAATATCTAATCAAAAGAAATATGGGCTTCTTGAATCTCTACATGGAAGGGGGGTGGGAGTTAATAAACCTTTTGAACTAATTTCAATTGATACCATATGGGGAAGGCCAGATTAAACTACTATAACTTTCAAAAGAAGTATTTACATGTTGCGGTTGATACGTTATGTATGGATATTTCCTTCTAGAAGTGTTACCACTCAAACTTATACCAATTAATTGAAACAAATTTTTAACATCCAGGTCCTGAACAATACTAATTGGTAGGAATTAGGCGTTCACCTCATCACGGTTTAGAAGATTTTTGAGGGGAAAATATTAAACAATTATTTATCACAGCCCATAGACCTTAATGTAATGAATGTAAAAGCGGAAAAGTAAACCCTACTTTATCGTAGAAAATTAAGATGTAAAGTAAATTCAATCTCCAATAAAATTCCATAGATTAAATTAATAGGTGTTACTGAAGAATACAATAGCTTACAGCAAGAGATAATGAAATTTTTACCTGTATATTTAATATTTGAAACAATTCCATTAAACTCATCTTTAAAACCTGTAAACACATCCCAATATTCTCCACTGGCAGATCAAGAAAATTAACAGCCCAAAGAACAGAAACCAAATATGAAAAGAGTAAAATTTTATACTGCAAACACTTTTCTGGTGATGTTTGTAAAGATGGTGATTTAGTAAGATTAGAACATTTTGTGTATCTTAACACCAGGAAACTTAATCCACCTTGTCCTTACACCATATTAAGCCAATTGTTACCTGTAACTTTTGAAATCGATAAGCCAAACCAATATTCAAATAAACCCACTGATATAGTTCATGTTATCAGATTAAGACATTGTTTTCCTCCAGATGATATTCAGCTCACAGGTCAGATATCACATAATCCTTCAAAAATAGTTAAAATTATATAAGATTTCTTTTTAAATTAACAAATTTTTATTTGTGTATAGCTGTAATCAACTTTCCCGAAACTTTTGTCTTTTGGTGAAGATAGATATCTATAATAAAACCATAATGCCTTTTTCTTTCATTTGATCAAATGCCTTTCCAGTAATTTTTTTCAACTTTGAATTTGTAATTTTTTTAAACTATGAAGATGATTGAAAACCCAGTGAGAATAGTCTTCATGATACTCTACTGACTATATATTGACTCTTCTATACACTCTATAACAAAAGAAACGACGCATCAAGAAGAAGTAGCCCGATTATAATGAAATTTCGTTGCAAACGACATTTGGACCGAACATGCAAATGAATAAAATTTGGTGTGCAATAAATTAATACCGGGAACTAAAGCCCAACGGAGCTGCGTACTCAGCAGGAGTATATAAAAAGCGATTATCAATCTGATGGTCAAATTTTCTATTGCATAGTGATTTAGGATACCTTTCAAGGACTGAACAAATGCCTCGCAGCACGATTCGAGCTCATTACTAGCAACAGTCAAAGTTTGAAAGTGGTCGTATCTTTGGATTAAAAGAGGCAGGTTGGGCAAATCGGAGAATCACTCATCATATGGGTAAAAGCGATGACAGATTTCAGCGTCATGATGGTAGCGGTCGACTTAGGGCCACAGAAGATCGACAGGACAGAGTGATTGTCAGATCAGCTGTCATAGCGCTTGATTTATCGTTATCAACCATCAGACGTGCGACCCACACACGAGTGTCCGTAATGACCATTCAAAGACGGCTGATAGAGCATAATCTACGCTATGCCGCTTAAAACTCATGCCTGCACACTGTCGAGTCAGATTACAGTGGTGCTTCGCTCGATCATGTTGGAATGCTGCTGACTGGGGACGTATAGTGCTTAGAGACGAATCCAGCTTCCAACTGTGTCCTGACAATCATCGAACACGTGTCTTGAGACTCCCAGAACAGCTTGCCGATCCTGATATTACTACTGCACGCCACACAGGCATTCAACAAGAAGTTATGGTTCCTTAAAACACAGCAGTACATTGACGACATTCTGAGCCCTGTTTTGCTGCCGTTCCTTTTCAAGTACCCTGGCCTTACTTTTCAGCAAGATAATGCCAGACTACATACGGCACGTGTTGTTTTACAGCTTGTCATACACTTCCTTGGCCAGCCAGATCTCTCTCCTATCGAGTATGTCTGGGATATGATGGGAAGGCGACTGCATCTACTAGGGAATGTTGATTACCTTGCCAACAATTGGAGCAAACTTGGCAAGAAATAAGGCAGGAAACCATCAGGGAGCTTTATCACTCAATGCCACTATGTGTGGCAGCTTGCATCAAGGCTAGAAGTGTTCTTTACCTTATTGACTATTGTTACTTTGTAACTATGTATCTCTGACATAAATCATTCAATTTTTCTGAAATTTTAATCATTTTCTATTCTGTACATAATTTTGCTAACTGCCTATTTTTGTCTCCTTCGGTCATTTCCTTCTTGGTGGGTCGTGATTTTTCTGTTATATATATATATATATATATATATGTTCTCATGACATTAACATTTGAACACCAAGAAGTAAAAATAGGATTGTTGGAAAACTTGTCATGAAGGTACGTCTCATGCAGATATGTAAATGTTTGGGAAAAATGCGTGATTGCGAGTTGCGTAATGTAACCAGAAGGCGTTGAAGTTCGTTCTCCATGGATCATAAAATAGGTAACCAGATTTTACTGCAGAGGGATGCTTTTTAACTAGAGTTCCATTACACAACCACAAGAGAATATTTGAGCAGCTCTCAGAGTTCGAGAAGGGAAGAATAATAGGGATGATGGAAACAGGGTGGTCAGCTCGGCGAGGGGATCGCCACGCCGTTTTGAATTTACTGTGAAGAGGTGTTGGGACCAGTGGACAAGATAGATATCTATTACATGTGTGTGTGGAGACCAGGATCAGGACGTCCTCGACAGATCACTAGTCGAGAAAATCGTCACGTCATGCGACACGCACGCATAGCTCCCATTATCCATCATCCAAACACAGGCAGCACTATGGACCTCTGTGTTAGTCCGTGCCATCGCAAGGCGCCTGGTTGAAGGACAGTTGTTACCGCGATGCCCATTACGTGCACTATTATTCACACCCCCTTAATGTCGCCTCCATTTGCAGTGGTATTGGGCTCGAAGAGATTGGACTGCAACCGAATGGAATCAGGTTGTCTTTAGAGACGAATCCATATTTAATTTGGGCAGTGATGAAAATCGTGAATGTCTGAGATGGTCCCGTGGTGAACATCTCAATCCTACTTACTCTGCACATCAGTAAAACACTCCCACAAATCGTGTAATGGTATGGGGTGCATACGACGCATGGTCACCCCTAATTTTGTTCAACGGCACCATGACAGCCTAGAGGAACGATCGTGGCATTTCTTCAACCTACTGTTTTGCCACTCATGGCAAAGCTTACAGAAATTAATTAGATAAAGTAAACAAAAATTTAAAAATTATGAAATATGAATATTGTTTGAAAAATTTGAGAAAAAAACTTTTTTTTTGTTTTTTTTTTTTTTTAAGTGAAAAAATAGCCGATAAAATATTGAATATTGTCTTCAGAAATAGGAGACAACATTATTAATATTGATATTAATGTTTTGAAGAATATTAATATATTCTTAATATTCTCCAAATTCATAAGTATATTAATATATTCTTAATATTCTCCAAATTCATAAGTATATTAATATATTCTTAATATTCTTCTTCATTAGAATATTAATATTTTGAATGTTGTATACAAAAATAAAGACTAATATAACAAATAAACAGTTGAAAACAAGAACATTATGAAGAATAATACTTTACGAAAATCAAGAATAATAGAGAATAATACATTGAATGTTGAAAAAGACTTTAGACTGATAAGATATGTTATTTTAGAATTAAAAGTCTAACTATATGGATCAACAAATATATAATGAAAAAAATTAGTTCTTACACCAGAAACACAAATTGAAAAACTTTTGAAAATTAAAAAAATACCAAAAATTTAGGAATGCAAGAAACACAACAAAAACTAATAAATCTTTAGCAACAAAAAAAAATAAAGAAAAAAATCAGAGTAACATTCTAAGGGTATTAATATTTCTTACGAAAATACAAAAAAAATGAAGAAAAAAAAGTTTAGAAAATGACATAATACTCATTAATGCTTTATTTCAAGCGATATATATATAGTCAGAAAATTTCGTGAAAGAAATAAAGGTATGCCCACATTCAATTTTAAAACTGTGTTCTGAAATCCATATATTCGTTGTATTGAGATTTTTTAAAAAAAATTGTTGATGTTCAGAAATGACATTTTAGATATTTGAAGTGCTATTGCTTATTTATGAAGAATCGGAGTACATTTTTTGTATTTACTTCAAAAACATAAAGCATTCTTATGCTTTAAAAGTACATATCAAGTATTCTTATCTTACAACAAATAATATATTACATTCTTGAAAAAGTGTTACAGCTATGAAACTTTTAATAAGAATAACTGTTCTTGTAAACTTGATTTTTGTTCAAAAGCTTACAGGAGAACTAGAAATACGAAACCAGAAACTTAGTAAGACTACAATGAATATCCAGTACATTTACTGAAAAATACTATTAAATATTGAATGCAACCATATGAATAAGAAACTTTTGGAGTTGAGAAAAACGTATTTTATATTGTATACATTTTGAATACTTGCTACAAAACTATAAAATGTTTACCTAGACTTCTTGAAAACACCATTCTTTTCTACTTTTCTCTATTTCTTTTGAATGTAGACATTGGCAAATTTTGTATCTTTTTTCGAAGCACAGAATCATATGTATTTGAAAATTTTATGATTTCTAGCTGTATTTTCACATTTTTTAAATTCTTTAACACTACAGTCGTTTTATCCAAGGAATAATTTAAACAGACTTGAAGAAATGAAAATGAAATGTTAGTTATAATAAAAATAAATATCTAAAGAATATAGCTTAACATTTTAATACGGATAGATATTTAAATATCTCAAATGTTTTGTTGGAAAATTCAATGAATACTTATCTTTTAAAACCTTTTGATCTTCTCTCTGAAATCTCACTGACTATATAACTCAAAAATTATATATTTTAAGCAGTGAACTATGGTAATATAAAAGTCCGTTCAATCTTAAACAGCAGAGCAAAAGAAAAAAAAAAGGCTTACCATTTTATTAAATAGATTATACCTAGAAAAAAGCATACATTTTTTTTAAAGATAACGAAAATAAAAATGAGATTCGTAAGTAAATAAATACATTCAAATTAAAATAATTATTCAACTATTAAGGCCTTTTAGATGCTTATAAATTTTAACGAACTACTTTCGGAATAAAAATCAAAAATAAAAATATTGTAGTTGCTGTCATTGCATTTGCCATAGTAGTGGGTACCAGTTCTTATTCATTTTTATTACATTACTTAAATTGTATTGTAACTTAAAATAATTATTTTATTAAATGATATGTAGAGTTATATAATATTGCTCTTGTGGAAATAGTTTATTGAGAAACAATGACCACTGTTTTCTTGAATATTTGTGTAGAGCTAGAAGTTGGTTTGAAGATAGAGAATTCTTAAAAACTGAAGTACAAATTATATTTTGAGGATGATATCTGCAACAACGGAGAAACATTAACTGTACTCGTTTTTTTTTTTTTTTTTTTTTTTACAATTAGCTTCTAGGTATAGAACAATTTTGTATTTCGGTTAGTTAAAAGTACATTACACTATTAAATAAATCACTATCATTCTAAAATTTCTTACCTATTAAAAAGAGGAAATATAAATTGCTTGTTCAGGAAAATAGATACTTCAAAGAGTTCCTAATTTGTGGAATTTGAGAAAACATTCCTTTATAGGAATTTCCTAATAAAATAAATATTTTAATAAAAAATAATACATAATATTATATCATATTATATATTCCTTAAATTTATTAAATTATTTTAATCACAACAGCATTTAAAGTTATTTATCTACCTCATGATTCCCTTAAAACTTTTGAATGAAGTTTTGAGTAAAATTACTTACTTATCAAAACCCAGGAGCTCAATTTAACATTTCATATATATTTAGAAACATTTCGTCGGGTATATAAGATGTGACTTTTCGAATAATAATAAACAATTTCAACTAAGACATTAAAAGAGAAATAGACAAACGCAACATTAAAAATGTAAAAACTTCAAACAAATCTCTAAGTGCATCTGCTTCGTGAACTGTAGCTCAATTGTCTGAAATCGACAACCAGTGCTTTAAGGACTTATCTTGTAAGATATTGCCATAAATTCGTGAAATCGTCAATCAATTCACGATTTTGTGCAATTTAAGAATACAATATTGTATAAATCCTTACCAAAATACAACCGGCGCTTAGAGTGTGTTTCGAAAATAAAACTTGGACTTCATTTCATTAAATCCATAAAATAAGGATCAGTACATACGATGGTCCAAGTACAGCAAAAAAAATCTGTGAAGTTGCTAAGATTTGATATTAACTAGAAATTTATAACATTATGTTTGTCTTATACCCAGCGTATATCAACGATAATTGTTTTCCTTAAATTCCTTCATTTAATCTTTTTTCCATTAATATTTTCTCTTATCATTTTGCATATTCTTTTGATACACATCCATGTATAATTTTCCAAATATGTCAATACCTTTATATGTTACAAACATCTTTAAAGTTCGTGAAATTTATTCACAATCAAAGAATTCAAATTTAGAGAATTCTTTCACAAAAAAATTTGAATTTAATTTAATATAAGTGTATTAGCACTTTTTTTTTCATTCATTTGTGTGATAAAATAACATTTATGAAAAAAGAAAATTATAATGTGAATATAAATGTCAATTTCTTTTCTTTTTTTTAAGAAAAAATTAAAATTCTACTCACAATTCAGTTATTACCATATTATTTTCAAGAAGTTTAAAGCATATTTCGGTCTGTACATGGTCTATTATTCTAAACAGAAGTTTGTAAGTGAAATTTAACGTTTCGGATATATATTTTTGAAGTAAGTACCGGCTTGATAGTTATCATACAAGATGGTATAGAACATTAAATTCCATTTACCACACTAATATTTAGAAAATTGTGAAATGGATTCAATGGGCTAATGGATTTTTCTTGAGCGTAAACTGAATGCAAAATTGCAAGTACAAGACAATATCTGATGTTATTGAATACTTCTATTGAATAGCCGAAATTTCTTTCTTGATATTAAAATAAAATATTTAAAGACTAGAAATAGTCGCATTACAGTACTTATGATTTTAGAATATATTATCTTTAATATCTAATTATACTAATACCAATTGATTGATTAAATCTTAATCCCATTGTAAAAAATAGAATGCTGAGAATATTGAGGAAGTTGAGGAGTTATATCATCTTTTGAATTTTCTCCTTTTATTTTCGAGCAAAATTACTAATTTCCGTAATTTTCTATAAATTACCTAACTGATTTTTTAAATTTATTTAAGTAGCGAAAAGCTTATATTTTATGCAGACATCCATATGTAAAAGTATAAAAACATTTTGTTTGTTATATATATAAAAAATCTCGTGGTACTTAAATAAATGTCTATTCATTAGTTAATTAAATCACCGAAGTATTATTTTCAAGCAAGAAAAAGTATATCAAAATAAATTTTCTTTAATTACGTTTTCTAAATAATCAGGGATAATCATATTTACTGCTAAGAACCATTAAATCTTTTGCATATTCCTTGAGAACATCCCGAAAGTAGCAAAAATGAATAATCGAGGAAAATCTTATAAACTCATAAATAATTAATTTCATGCCCTCTGAATAAAATGAATAGTTATTATCATTTCCACCTACTAATTGGTAAATTTGTATCTGTCAGATTCACGTTATAGTTTTTATTTATTTTCTTGTAAGGGTGTTATTTCATAAAGAAACTCACGTTAACTAGATTTCAAACAAAACACTGGAGAACTCCAAAATGAATCACATGCTGCCTGGTAAATTTAATGTGTGTTAAAAGAAAACAAAGATAGACAGGGGAAGAAACTTTCAGAAATGTTGTTCTGTAATCCACTCCAAAGGAATTGGAACCATAATAACGGATTTTTTTTTCTAAATCTGTTAACAACAGGATTTAATTAAAAATATATGGAAGTGAATTTTGGAAAAGCGAAAAGCATTTTATTGGCAGCTTATATATAGAGAGTATCTTCGCTTACACAACAGCCGTTAATATTTAGTCTTCTTTTATAAATTTTTTTTCTTCAAAAGGCAGTAAAGAAAAAAAATCATTTTGTATGTAAAATAGCAAATTTAAAATAATTAGACGAAAAAATAATACAAAATTTAAATGAAATGCTTATAAATTCTAATTTTTAGGCTATAGGTTTTCCGTTTTCATTTCTCATCAATATTTTGAAAGGATTTATAATTTTAAAAACATTTTAAAAAGAAAATGGGTGTATAGTTGGAAAAAAATATAATTTATTTTTAAGGGAGGTGATAAAAAATAAAGATAAAAAAATAAGATAAAAAAAAATGACATACTTTGCACGATCCTTAATGGATTTCACTCATTGATACAAATCTGTAGTTTCAATAAATGAAATATATCGATTACTAGAGAGAAGAGCAATATTTTGTTTAACATGTTATTAAATTTTTATAATATTTTTTATAATATTTTACATGTTATAATATTTTTTTTTGTTTAAAATACTTAATTTTGAGTTAAAAGTTACATAAGGACTCAAACTGTCTTTAACATCTGTTACATGATCAAAATCTCTCACATTTGTTCCATCATAATGGAAAACTATAATACCCTTTTTCAGGTATAAATATTTATTTCCATATACATTTTTAAAAAATGCCACTAAATATTTAAAATTTAAAAAATATTTTATACAATTTCTAAGCAGTTACAATTTCAAATAAAATATTAGATTCTTAAACTTTTAAACTGAATTAATAATAGAAAAGAAAATAGCTTAAATATTTCAAAGATTTTTTTTTTCAGTTGGCTGTTAAAAAGGAATAACTTTTATGATAAAAAAAACGCTCACTCCGTTCTCTATTATTAAGTTAAATAAAAGTTCAAAATTTGCGGTGGTTTATTTTTATCAAAATTTATAGTATAGGGAATGATTTTGAATGCACATTTAAATTTGTTTTCAGAAAATTGAGAGTATCAAAATGAATAGTCATTGAAAAATGCACAACCTTTAACGAGTTACATGGAAACAATTCATTTCATTTCCATGTAATGTATATTACAAAAATAGTCCTGAATAATAAATAAACGAAGACCTTCGTTCTTTTAGAAAATTAAATTTTATTCTTACGTCTGAAATAAAATAATGCTTCGGTTGGCATACATTATTGTGCATTCGATAAATTTAAGCCTCAAAAAAGGGATATTTGTGTCAGGAAATAAAAATTTCCCAAAATGATATAATTTCAATATAATGCAGAAAGTACAGATCTTGTAATTTAAGCCTCTTTAGTTAAGTAAGGTACAACTAGGTTTTACACACTCACAGAATAAAATAATAAAGATAAGGACAAATATCTATGGAACATATCGATAGATATAAGTAACTCCCAAAACAATTATGAAATATTTATACTTAAAACTATATTGCTTTAAAGAATTTGACCCTTATATAAGTCGAGAGAGACTTAAAATATTCCGCCTTTGTAACTATGGGTAACATCTTCAATGGATGATACTAAGATAATCTCGGGGCAGATTATTAAGCCTATTTCTAATCAAATACTTGTAACAAATTTATATAAAAAAGACCTTAGTTTTCCAAAGTAACTCAAATTATTCACCTGCGTGCGTAAATATAACGTGTGTTGCACGTAGAAATCAGAATTAATTTCAACTTAACCAATTATACCTGTAAAAATATTCGTTATATGACCTTTCAATGCGAATCGACTAATCAGTTCAAAATTTAGACATCAATTCAGTTCCATCGTAAACCCTGCATGAAATCTTTCTTTTTGTCGCTCTACCTCGTTTTGTCAAATAGAAACAATACTAGTAATAATCCAAATAATTCACCATACCATGTCTAGAAAATACCATTTCTCATCCGTTAAAGAGGGGAACAATCATAAGGACAAAAATAGGCTTTCCACATGCTGATACTTCAAGACAACTTAACATCGTTGTCTGGCCCAATCATCGATTTGAATTTTAAAATTCTGTATCAAACACCCTTTTCCGGGCCACCCACGAGTTAGAAACTCTACCTAAGATAATTTTCTCTATCTTTCGGCTCGAATTAGGTCTTACTTCATTCAGATCATTATGCTCGAACATGGAATCACTTTCTGGTGTAACATTTGCTTATATCTCCTCTATCAAGAACTCTATACAAGAAATCTACTGTGCGTCCTTTTCAATAGTTAATGCAGAAATTCTAGTTTCCGTTGAGCTAGATAACAGGTTACTTAGATGAGACAGATATAGTCTCTGGTACCCTTCACAAAAAAATACTGACTTACTGTGATTATAAATTACATTTTGAAGGCCGCCACGTTGTCGCAACTTTGGAATAAAAAGGCTTAACGACATATCGCTGTATTGGATCTCGTTTAAGGAACATGCAATGAGACGTGTGTGGGTGTCGAATCCTCAAAAATACATCCCTATCATAAAAGTTACTGGTAAAAACCCACCACATTGTAATTTTGATAGATGCAAGGGAACTTGTTGAACAACATTAGGATTCTCTATCTCCCAAATCCAACAGGTATTCGTGTTCACTTTTTCATTCAAATTTAAACGCGCTTCACAGAACATTCCCTGAAAAAGAGTCACACCACTTTCATCTGTGCAAAAATCTTAAAGTGAATGTTAATCGTAAAGCGAATTTCTATATCACCGTTTAGTAGCTGTTGTACTCTTTGAAACATATATGGATAGTCGCGCATTTTGATAACCATCACTTTTCTCAGTAAAAAATCAGCGTGTCAACTCCATTTTCAATAGCTGAAAAACTTGCTTTTCCAAAAGGTGACTGGCTTAATAACCATACTGAAGGAGCAATAACATTAAGGTGACCATACTTAGCATGTCGTTAGTGTTCTCCCTTACATCCGGGCAAGGTCCTCATAAAAGACATCTGGACTCGGGAAAAAAGGCAAGCAACATTTTTGTTTCTCATGAACTTTGATCTCTTAAAGTCCGATTCTCCAGGGAACCAAAAACACCCCCGTATCAAATGTCCAGTTTAGCAGGTGTCAATTCCTACCCCGGTAGGAGTGATCAGAACTAATAGTTAGTTTATTGCTTTCAGCTGTCCAACCAAAACAAAGGATTATGTCCCTTTTTTTAGAAGAGGAGTGACCATTTTCATTCTACCCAAAATTTTCGAAGAGAAGAAGTAACAATAATTCTACTAAACGTTCGATTAGAATGTCATATCCGAGGATATTTCAATATTTTTTAACGTGCGACTTGCACCCAAAATGTTACATTCGAATTACAATTGTAAGTGCCACAAGCACTTTACCTTGTTAATATAAACTTAAGAATTTTAAATTAATTCTAATAAAAATAATGTAAATAGTTATCTCGGTATCAAAGCATTTATTACAACCTAACGCAGCCTACTAGCCAAAACATCTTCAACAATAGAATTGACAAATTGTTCTCATGCTCTGCCAGGACGAATATTGAGTATTCCTGCCATCTCAAACCTTTTAAAAAAATTTTGAATGCTACGATCCGGCATTGGTCATTTTCCTATCTCCGGAAGTTTCGAAGAGTTGCAACTGCGTTCGTAAATTGACATGAAGCGCATTTAAGGAATTCAAAGTTATGATATTATTGCCGTCATGTATTTCGTCAAAGATTTGAATAAATGAGGTATCCTTTTCAGTTTTATTAGTGTAATTAAAAATACCTCATATGAACAACTTCATTTTGTTTCAATAATAAAAATAGTCAGTAAAAATAGCATTAGATATACGTGCAGTGCCATCTATTTACAAAAATTTTGAATTTTCATTTCAAAGAGCTCATCACTTGTATTATTACATGTTAGTGATGTTTCTTTGGTAGCTACAGAATGTGCTCTACAGCCTTCTGAATAGGTAAACTTTAATACTAGAAAAATAATACGGGTTTGTAAAGGTTTTGGAATTCAGTATTAATTATCAGCAGAGTTTACTTAATATAATTTATTGTTTGAATTATTGTATTATATAATCCAATGAACAAGATCTTGTTCTTGAGTACTGGAAAAACATTATACACAAATTATATGCATATAT
>BMAW01082059.1:0-34033 GCA_019974015.1 Nephila pilipes | reverse complement strand
TTTAAAAAAAAAAAAAAAAAAAAAAAATTAAGTTTAAAAAGTTTAATTAAACGTAACCAGAAAATATTTTCTTTGTTATGCTATAAAGTTATGTAATATCGGGTGGAATGCTAGATAAGGAATAAACCTCGTCTTCTGAGAGTATTTAACAGTTAGGAAATACTCAAAATAATGCTAGTCTTTGAGTTGATTAAAAGAGTTTCCGAAATTTTCAGTGGCCTTATGGATGTGAAATAGATCAAAATGTAAAGTATAGGTGCATGATTTTTTTTTTTTTTATTCTTGGTGAAGTGGTTCATACGGAGCAGGCCTTAAAAACGGTGGGCTCACAGAGCATCTCAGGCCTTCGGGAGTTTAATTTGCTTCCAGGTAACAGAGTCCTCCCTGATATTACGATGAGCAACGGGATGCTTCAAGAAAGTATCCAGCTTTTGAGTCTCATGAAAGAAGAGAGAGGTAAAAAAAAAGTTTTAATTTATTTACGTAATTGATGTGTTTAAAATTTTAATAATACAGAGTGATGATTTTGATTCAAATTACAAATCACTAATATGAATACCGGCTGCAACAGTAATAATCATATAATCTAATCATAATCATATAATAATAATCATCATAAGTAATATAGATATGTATAAAAATTTAATTGAAGTGCTTCATTTCATAGTAGTGATCCGGCAACCTGGGTGTGGACGACGATTTTCAGTATTAAATGTGAAAAGTATGAATGTTTCAGAAAGACTGATTTTAAATCGGACTCAATGCTGTTTAATTAGTTTAGTTTTTATTAACGTAGCACTAGAAGCAACATGAGGTAAAAAAAGCAAGGGCGAGGGACTTCGTAATTTTGAACCACGATCAAGTGACGAGGATGACACCTGAGCTGGCACTCCCCTCTCCTAACATCCACACCACACCGACGGGAGGACTTCGGGCCCTGACAGATTTAAAGTGGTGTATCAGCCCCTGCTACACGACGGGTCTTTGGCGGCCAAGGATCGAACCCGCGACTGAATGAAAACCGCAGGTCGTGAGTCCACGACCTTGACCACTAGACTACCGCGGCCCCCACTGCTGTTTAAAGGAATGTCCGCGCCATTTGTCAAATTTACGGCAAATTTGCCAAATTGGTCACGAATCTCTAGCTTTGGCTTAGCGATCCTAAAGAGAATTGAAAATTAATAATGGTGATATTAGTATCAGATCATTCGAAATTATAAAATGAACTCCACGGGAAATGTAACAAGACATGAATGTCTAGATATGGTGTGATGTAGAAATTTGAAGAGGAGAATACTACCCCACAAGCTGCCAACATATTAAACATACCATAGTACAAATTATGAGGAGCAGCACAAAAATGTTGTGAAATGAAAACAAATAACATATGGAAAAAGTCGTTATTCCTTACTAGATATATGACTTTAAAAAGAAAATCTTAATTGAAACTACTAAAAATATTATTTTAGTGATATATAATATACTATTATTTTCTATAATATTCATTATATTTCTTTAATCATATTTAATCTCAAAAAAAGTAATGACCATTTTCTTATTTTCTTAAGGAAATTATGGCAAGTTTTTCCAGATAAATATGTTTATTTAAGCTTGTTAAGCTAGAAACATAAATTAATAACGAAGAAAACACAACATCAAGGCAGTAACATCAGGATTTAACTCATATCATACTTATCGTAATATTCACATATTTTCCTTCAACTTCAGAAATCTCCTTTTTATCCTGCCAAGCCTAGTGTTCCAATTAAGTAAACTTCTAAAAATATACATCAAATTTGACGTCATGGAAAGAAGATGGATAAATTTGCATTACCGTCTTCGAAATTCGGCCCAACGGTGATGCAAAATCTTTCAATAAGAAGTTTTAATAGGTTTGAGATTTCGTCAACAAATCCGTAAATGACTCTATAAAACAGTTTTTAATTCTTTATTCTACATTCCACTGATCTGATAAAATCATAAGTTGAGCATAAGATGTAGTTGAACATAAAATAAAGAGCATATAAGTTGGTTTATGTAGAAAAGTTTTACTTTAGATACCTTTCTTTTTTCATTCATTACCTGGTGGTTGATGCATATATTGGTTTCCTCATACAATTCACCATAATAGAATGTGCCTATAATCTAGTTAAACAATTATTCAAACTAGCATTATCAAAAATAATTTAACTTAGAAAAAAAGCGCAACCAGTGAAAATATATTTGTATAATCTAATTCAAATATTTGTTTGGACTCATAGACTATAAGCCTACTTTAAAATTTCTTATTAATTTTTGAATTGACACCTTCTTTTTCTACAGAATAAATTTATTTAAAACCCAAAATGCTAACAATTCTAGGAAGGAGAAATTATATCTACACTATACTTTTGTTCTTAGTTTTTATGTCCTTATCCATTGCTTAACACCAGACAGTTTTCTGACGATAACTTTGATTGTTTGAACGATTGAGAAATTTCAAAGTTATGCTCCTTTCTCTGAAAAAGATCTACAAAATTAGATTGATCCAATTCGTAAGAATAAATAATAGTTGAATTATTAGATATACCAGTATGTACTTAATTTTTTTTTTTTTTTTTTTTTTTGAAAATAAGCTTAAAGTTAAAAAATTTAGAATTGAATTTAGAAACATTGAATGTTCTTTTCCTCACAATGCTAAGTAACATAATCTCTACACGTGGTTTTCTGATCGGGGAATAGTAATAATAAACAATATGTTAGCTTTCAGGTTTTTCCATTTTTGTAATCTTTAGCTTAGTTAGTCTTTTAATCGGATTATTTCTCTGGCTTAACATCCTCTGTTCACCTTCCCTTATTTCCACCATATTCTCTAATCCTATTTAATGAACACATTCCCGTGATTTCCCAACTAATGAATACGAAATCCTACTTTATGTACCCCTATTTTTATGTGTCTAGTTTTAATTACACGATGCTCATATGATAACGAAACTCGATAAATCTTTGTACCTTATGTTTACTCAACTAAGATTCCTACATCTATTTCTTTTTGTAGTTTATATCTTCATACACTGGGGATATGACAATCCATGAGATATCCTAAAATCGTGAAATGTTTAATTGAGGGATTTCCTATCAGTCCATATTTAAAATAGTCAAACCTGTAGCCGCTGACTGACCTCATTGATTACGTATATGAACATCTTTTGGATATTCTTCTCCCCCCTAAACGTTATTGCAATACACAATCAGCCAATTTCCTCAGATTCCTTCTACATTAGTTCTATTCAAAGTTTCTGCATTCTCTTCAGGGGAATTAACAGATTTTCTCTCTGCTTTTACACAGAATACTTTTTAAGGAAAGATTGAAATCATTTACTTCACAAAATTGCAAACCTTTATCAGTTCGAACATATTTTGCTTTTATATAATCATCTGGTTTTCATTAAAATCAAATACTCTTGAAAACACTTAAAAACAATGGATTTCCTTCAATAATATACGGAATAGCATATGTAGTTATAGCAATCTTCAATAATAGCGAAAAAATCTTCAATTATAGCAACAGTTAAAAATATTCACCCTTTTCAATACACAGAGCTATCTCACTATCATTTCAAAGAATGTTATACACTTTCCTATGTTAATACCACGAACTTACTCATAATGATTATAAGGGGGAAGGACTCCACTTATCCAAAACCTTATTTATAAATATCTAAAACCTTATTTATAAATATATGAGCATGATATTTAAAAGTAGCTTTAAAACATTGAGCAATATCACAATTCGGGCAAATTTAATGCTGACAATTCAAGTTTTCTAAGCCAGTGGCATTAGAATTTTTACCCATTCTAGTTATTTATAGAAAATGTACATGTCCAAATCGCCTATGAGCTATATCAATATTTTAAACTATTATATTTGAAATTTAAACTAATAGATTTAAAAGATAAGTTATAAGATTCAAAACTGCTGGCATATCATGAAGAATATAAAAACTAACTAATATAGGAACAGTTGAAAATATTCACCTGTTTCATTATTCAGAGAAATCTCACTATCATTTCAAAGAATATTATATACTTTGCTAAGTTAGTACCACAAATTAGTTACGACGCACGCGTGCACACACACACATACATGTTCGGGCAATAGAACATCTTTCTAATAAACTTGTTCAAAACCATTTTCGTCCCTAGCATAAAATTTTTTTAGCATACACCAAGTATTTCCGATATACAGTTCTTATTACTGTAAGGTGGTACCAGCTCAAGAGTCGTCCTCGTCACTTAAAAGAGGTTCAAAATTATGAAGTCCATCGCCAATGGCCCTCGTGTTCCTTTTAGGGCGACGTTTATAAGAACTGAACTAAAACTAAAAACTCAACTCCCCCTTTCACTTATAAGTTGGATTTCTGTGTATGCAAAGTTAAACGTTTAATCTTCTAGACAATGCAGCAATTGTACTGTGCTGTCGCACTCTGTAGGAATCCTAATCAGTTGGAGACAAATGAATTACTTTGTCAAATAAAAATCTGCTTCTTCAATTAATAGATTGGGTTCGGATACGCGCTTGCGCTAATGCTTCCTTCATCATCTTTAAATTTCAGCGCATAAAACTCATGCCTCAGATTAGAAAGTCTCAATCTAGATTTTAACTTACAGTTCTTTTCTTGTATATATCCCAAACACAGTGTTCGACAATAGAGTGACGAACTGACGAACAATTCACTGGCACGCATTTTCCTTAATTAATTCGAAATTGATTGGTTCTCAATTTTCCTTTCTCTGTAGGGCAACGTATAACTCTCTCTCTTAACAAAATCCCAACAACCTCGGTCAATCAGAAGAATTTTCTGATCACTCTTCCATAACTCAAAGTTGCAGCCATTCAACTTAAGAAATATGAAAAGCTAATATGCCGTGGTTAACAAACTTGTGCTATAGTAAGGCACGAAAACATGAAATGCAATTTGAAGCCAATATGTACCAATTGTAAAGAAGATCATCCTGCCTACTCCCTCAAATGCCTTCAGTAGATCACCGAAAAAGAAATACAAACAGTAAAAATAAATCAAATTACTTCAGACTCTAAAGCACAAAAAAAAAGTAAATGAACGTTTTCCAACTAGTGGCACATCTTATAAAGCCACACTTAAAACGAATAACTTAAATTCCAAATCTTAATAAATCTCCTGAATAAAAGATTCTGGTATTATACACAAAAATAGAAACAGAATTTCTCAGATGGTGACTTCTGTATCAAAACCCTAGAAAGTAAAATTCATTCTACATGTTTATAAAACTCAATCCTCTCCTTCCAAAGCCACGAATACAAATTCTACTAAAATAAGACCCAAGCCACAAATAAAAACAAAAATTACATCGATTATTCCACTACCAAAAACTGTAGATATCCCTTGTAACAAACAATTGAACTCTACAAAAACAAATAAAAGATCAAAAAAGTAAAGTGTAGCTAGGATTGATTCCCCAATAGAAAGAAATGTAGTGAAAATGCAGAACAAAAATGTAATTCACCAATCGAAATCTGATGATGAAGATGAACTAAAAGTTTACGTTTCTGACGAAGACAAAATTAATATGGATGATTTTTCTTTCGAATCAGTGGATCAGAGAGATGTTTCCTTTGCTCTTTTTTTTTAATTCTATTTTCCTTTGCCTCCTTTATTTCTTGGAATTGTTGCGGATCTCGAAACCCGATCTCCGAATTAAACCTCTGCGCAACAGCGGTTGATACACTTTAAATCTGCAGAGGCTCAAAATCTCCCCATTAGAGTAGCTTGATAGTTAGGAGAGGAAGGTAATAAGTCAAGTGTCGTTCTCGTCACTTGACCGAAGTTTCAAATTATGAGGTCCGTTACCAATAGCCCTCTAATTTACAATTACAATACAAAAAAAGAAAGATATTTATATAAAAGGAAAATTTTTCCGGCTAAACACGAGGCTTGGGAGCACTTCTGCACCTCCAATAACGAAAAAATTGGACTGAAGTTCAGGATTGTATTTGCAAGTACCTGAACTCTTAGAACCTAGAAGTTAAAGTTTCTGGTTCATCAAAAAACTCTCAAAGCAGAAATGTGAATTCTCATACGTTCTCTTCTTCACAAGAGCATATCAAACTTTTGATTTGAATTTTGGGGAGTCTATGCTTCCTCCGAGGGTTTCCACCGAAGAGGTATCTGTGGTTTTTAAAACTCTTATTAATAGGAAGGCTCCCAGCCTTGATTTTTGCACAATGTAGTTTGGAAGCATATTTTTTCTAATTTCTCTAATCCATAAGTGAAATTTATAAATTTATGTGTGCCATTTTCCTATTTTCTAAATAATTTAAACGATACTAAATTGAAACTCCTTCTTAAATCTGATAAGGAACTATCATCCGTTCAATCATACAGACGTTCTGTTTTTTACCAATCTTAAAAAAAATTGTTGACCATATTTTTGTCAATAGATTAAATTTCTGGAATCATCAAAAACAATATTCTTCCAGCACTTCAGTTTGAGTTTAAAGGAAATTTCAGTTGCATTGAGGCATTTTTCTATTTGGTTTCGTATATCTACTACAAACGTTCTACAGAACATGTTGCTTTTACTTTTATGGATAGTAAGGGTAGGTTCGATAATATAGATTGGTCTGTTCTATTTAAAATTTTTAGAAATCTTCATTTTCTAATCTGTTTTCAAAATTATATGTACTCTCACCTAATAAACAGACATATCATTTTTCTTAATAATAATTATACAATAAAACGTCTATTTACCTAAGGCTGTCCTCAGAGCTTGGTGCTTGCGCCCGCTCTGTGGAATTCATATTTTAATTCTATTTTAGAAATTAATTGCGATACCTTTTTAGTAAAGCTTTTCTGGATGATCTGACATTTATTTCCCCCGGAAATTCGATTCTGACCTAGAGCATAATTTCCATATTTTAGTTGTTCTTATTGCTGAACAACTGGCACTGCTAAGGTTGGAGATCTCGATTGAAGAAACCTAGTCGGTTGTAGTTAGATTGCTCGTCAATCCATAACAAGGGAATTTGTGGTAACAGTGTGTTTAGACGATACCCAATTTTTAAATTGAACAATTCCTAGAAAAGAATTTATTAATTTTATTAATATTTAGGTATTCGGATTGACACACACACATAATCAGCACTCCTGGAGCTCCCACATTAATTATGTTAAAGAAAACATTTGTTATCTCTTACTAAATGTTAATGGAGGCCGCGGTAGCCTAGTGGTCAAGGTCGTGGACTCGCGACCGTCAGTTTTCGTTCGGTCGCGGGTTCGATCCTTGGCCGCCAAAGACCCGCCGTGTAGCCGGGGCTGATGCACGTTAAATCTGTTCGGGGCCCAAAGTCCTCCCATAGCGTAATGTGGATGTTAGGAGAGGGGGGTGCCAGCTCAGGTGTCGTCCTCGTCACTTGACCGTTTTCAAAATTACGAGGTCCGTCGCCAATAGCCCTCGTGTTGCTTCTAGTGCGACGTTAATAAAAACTAAACTACTAAATGTTAATAGGGTTTCCTATAGTGTTTTCTATTCCAAAAATTATAATAAGTTATGGTACTGTACTGTATTGCAGACTATTAATAAAAATGACTTGTTTTCAGGACATCACATTTATTTCCACACATAATTTCAAACATAAATCAAATACACAATTTTACACAAGACCAATTTTTCAACGTTCGTCTTTACCTCTTGGAACCAAACTCAATTATCTTTTTTTATGTTTGTTGCCAGTAAATTATCTAAAAAACAAAAATATGATCTGGTGTTGCCAAAAAAATATATCTTAGTAAAGAATATTTTAAAAAAAGTATCACATTAGATTAAATCGTTTGTTTTTAAAAATTGAATATGTCACAACCTCTCCCTCCTCCGAAATAAACTTTAATAAATTTTTTAAATTAAAGTTTTTTAAAATTTAAATTATTGTTTCTTCCTATTTCAGGAAATTTTATTTGCATAGCAACATAATTTTTTATAAAATAGTTCTTTTATAACAACACCATTTCATATGCTAAGCTTAATTTTCTCATATTACATAAAAAGACAATAAGAAACATACATAAATATTAAGAAGAATATATCTTACATAAATACATACAGGTATCTAACTTTCTCCCAAGATAATTGAGATAACAAAATTCAAAAGACTTTTTTTAAAATACTGTAAATAACAAACAGAACAGGAACTGAAAATCACAATATAATTCTAAATACTATTTTTTTTTTTTTATTTTTAATTCCACTAGGTATTTAATGGCACTTTTAGTCTGCAGCAGATACTACGAATTAAAACCCTTTATAAGAATCTATACAAAAGTTGTTATAACACATAAAATAGAATACATAATAAAAGTAATATCCATAATCATCACATTAGACAAAGCAATAATTTATAATGAAAAAAATACAAAAACAAATATAACATTAGAAAACCTAAATTTTTCACTGGTATGCAGCTTTTGAAAATGTACAATAAATATGAATTACATGCAATTTGTGGTGAAGAAAGTTGCAAAAACAATACAAACAATAAGCCAAATTGTAAAAGAGTAAATGGCAGTACTCTAAGACTGAAAGTATATTATTTTAAATATAATTTCTCTAATCAGGTTATGGAGTGAGACTTAAAAGTATCTGCATGTTTATGACTCTTGCCACTGCCAGGAACTTCCATATAATTATAAGACTGTAAAGTCATTGCCCATCCTATAAGTTGTGGATTTAAATTTACAACATTTTTAAGCCAAGCTAAAATATTATGGTCCATCGTGGTAATGAATTTATTTGGCCCATCCAAATAAAATTGTAGTTTCTTCACAGCAATTTTTTTGGCAGCGCACTCTTTCTCTGTAACAGAATATCGCTTCTCAGTTCCTGAAAGCTTCTTTCTGAAAATATCAGAAAAGATACGCTTTTTCTCATAGGAATTTCTCTTTTTCTTACAATTAAATTCAATATCTTCACATTTACTAGTCTCATATACTTTGTCATTATCGATAGATACACTTTCATCAGATTTGGGGAAGTTTACAAAATATTTTGAACAAATTTTCTTAGAAGAATGCCTTTTTTTACAGCATTTCTTTCTTTTTGAATAATAAGTGTTATCTTGATTATCTCCTTCATCTGAACTTGATGTTTCAGATCTATCAAAAGCTACATTATGATCTACCTCATTGTTCAGTTCAGGATTTTCATTCATTTCACCAAAACAATCTTCATTCAGTTCACGCTGAATATGATTTTCTGGAACTTGTTCAATATTTTCAATCCTGTTTTCAGGTTCAACACTTTCTACATAGACAATTACTGATGAGACTGCACGTGATTCTGTACAGAATTTCTTCAAATTAACTTTGATCAATTCTTTGATTGCAAAATCTTCACTAGATGGTGGTAAAATCTCTTCATTAATTTTGGAATTGGGAATTTCTTTTTTAAGATTAAAACGTGGCACGACATCATGAATTTTGTTTTTCACAAGTAGATCAGATAACTGCATGGATTTTCCAGGTGGTATACCTGTAGCTCTTAATTCCAGTTCCAGTTTTTCCAGCTCAAAGGCTCTAACTTGTGCTCCCTCTTCCAGTTTTGCCTTCCATTCCCGTTCTTCTTTTTGCAGTTTTTCCTTCATTTCCCGTTCTTCTTTAATGGCACCAAGTAATTGAAGTTTAAATTCCTCATTATAACCAGGATTTTCAACAATCAGTTTATATAAATGAATAAATTGGTGAGAGTTTTGAAGGTTATTGTGTTTTTATATTTTCAGTATTAATACTACTTGATGTATATTTAAGATATTTTGAATTATTTAATTTACTTTTTCTTATTGTGTATTCTTGAAGATAATTGTATTTAGAGCATTTTAAGACACAAAAAATAGATTGTTTGTTTGAGGAGTGACAATTCAGTTCTTTAACATTATAGTTCTTGATATAAGCACAATTTTTGATAGAAAACATTTTAAATTTGAAGTTAAGGTTCTCCAACATGGAATTCTTAGCTAGAAGTAGGAAACAGGATTTACAAGTGTTAGCTGAAGAATTGAGTTTGAACGTAAAATCTGTATTCTCAGAGCCTTGAAAATGATAGAAAACATTACGGAAAAACCTTTCATGATTGAAATTCTGTTTCTTTAGTAAGATGATGGTGAGTCAACTAAACTTACACGGAATCCGAAAGTTAGCCCATGAAAAAGACATGCAGATGTTTAAATGAAATTTAGGCGAAAAAATATATATAACATTATGTTGAATCTAGAGGAAGAGTGATAAACGTTTAATAATGGCGACACATAGTGTTTCAAATATTAACAAATTGATATTTCAAAATTTATTTATTCAGTTTTAAAAATAGAGAAAAACGCCATTTTAAGTTTAAATATTTCACAAAATTTTAATATACTGCACTTTGTTCAAGCATAAAATTCTATTTAATTTTAATTTAAATAAATGTATCATTTTTAAATTGAAAAACAATCATATGTTTCTTGCTTATATATTTTGTTCATCACTGCATTTGTTGTTTGCTCGAAGCAAAGAATGAATTCTTTTTAAAAAATAATTTCAGATACCCTCACTAAATATAACTATATTGATTTTTTAAGTGAATGTAATTTTATTAATTTATTCCTTATGTGTTGATAAGTAATTTTATCGGCTGTTCTGTATGAGACCATTTAGATTTAAAATAAAAAAACAAAAAATACTAGTTAGTTTTATTTTTTAAAGAATTTTCATGTAATTCATTATTTCTCTATATAGATCAAAATGTTTATTAAAATTATATGAAAGATTAATATTTTTAAAAGGGGTATGGATTGCAAAGGAGCTTTAAAATGTTTTTTTTATTTTATGAAATTTTATATACAGGTATATATAACGTTGTCAACTTTTAATTTTGTTCCAACTTCCTTTTAAAAGAAATAAGTAAAAATTGTGTTTACATGTATAATATAAAATTCTTTCAAGCGTTGAAAATCATTTATTTTTCTATTGAAAATGTCATAAGTGTTGACATTTTTACCAGTTTTTTGAACAATGCATATTATTTTTATATTTGTGTATAACTTGGTTTGGAAACACTAATTAATTCAAATTTTGAAAAACTAACTTTCATTTTAGCAGAATCAATAAATACTGAATTAACAAAGTCTAGCAAAAGTCTTTTTCATATTTCACAAATCTTTTTCAAAGTCACATTTGAGTTTAAAACTCTCATATAGACTTTTTTTTTCTTCGGAATAGTTAATTTTTAAACATAGCATTTCAAATTTATTTCGAACTAATATTGTCTCATTTGCTAGAAAGTACGAAAGAGAAATTACTTAACTTATAGGAGAGTTAAGCTTAGAAGCAACAAAGTTAATGTGACTAAACCAAATTTAAAAAAATTAAATACAAATAGCATAAAAAACGACGAGGAAGACATCAAATTGATGTGTGATTATATCATTGCAGAAAGGGGGGGGGAATGAAGAAGAGAGACAAGAGGCAATAAAGGAGTGAAGAAGTGACAAGATGATATAGAATTGGAGAAGCTAAGAATTGAGTTTCAGATTAAGTCGAATCAAGGGACATTGGCAATAAATGCTCATACACCGTGCAATGAATTGAATAAATTGTTTTTTAAATTGGATATGAATAAAGATATTTTTCTGTTTTTGATATTTTTCGAGCGTCAAGCTAGTCTGATATCCGTACCAAAAGAGTTTAGAGTCAACTTCCTCAAAAATTAACACAACTGATTGCTCGAGAATCTGAAGAAAAGGCAAAAGATTACGGTCATGCAAAGATCTTGTTACTCAAATTATTCAAATGACCTCCATTGACTCAAATTGAATTTTAAAAGTGTTTTATAGTACTACACAAGAATGAAAATTATTACAGAATTTTAGAATGAGTATGAATTTTAATAGCTACATTAGCTTAATGTGTTTACAGTATGTAACATTTATAATAACGTAACTTAAAATAGCATATTAGAGTTCCACAGAGCTAAATGAAAGAATGTGAATTTTTTTTTTTTTTTGTTTATCATATTTTGACAGTAGAGATCCCAGAAA
The DNA here is from genome assembly GCA_019974015.1 of Nephila pilipes. Lineage (NCBI taxonomy): Eukaryota > Metazoa > Arthropoda > Arachnida > Araneae > Nephilidae > Nephila > Nephila pilipes. The sequence goes on along the minus strand of BMAW01082059.1, from coordinate 21,948 downwards.
TGTTTTAAAAACTTAATCATTATCGTTTTCACGAATTTAAATATATCTATTTCCGCAAATGCTCCAGCTCCTCTAAAATTTTAAATTTTCATCAAACGAGTTAAGAAATCTGTATATTTCTTCTATCAACGCAATTCATATCAGTAAAAATATTAAAAATTATAATAAAAAATGCACATGGAATGAGTTGTCAACTTCTTTATCTTAACGCCAAAAGATTCAAATCTACTCCAAAAAAACTCTGATTAACAAAAAAAGAAGGAAATATGAGCATGCGCTGTAATTCCCCAACCAATAAAGAGCACTTAACTAGTAATAGAGAAGTAAAAGGCTTAGGGTTGCCATCTATTTCAGTCCTGCCTAAATACGCTCAGGAACACTGAAAGTGGTGCACCAAGAAGGGAGCTTTGGATTTGAAAGAAATTTAATACACATTATGATACAGATTAGAGATCCACATGATCCCAAAATCTAGGCAATTAAACAAATGAAGTATGTATAACTAGACAAATGCAGTGTAATTTCAATATCACGTGAAACCACCCCTGCTGATGTACAAGGCGCAACATTGTCCAGTATTAAACTGATTAGATGTTGGATGTTATCCTGAAGCTGATGGACGCTCAAACTTTGAACAGCTACCTCCAACACATGCTCAGAGTGACACTGTGGCATTTGGCGCTTCAGCCCTCGTATGCTCTATAGGGGACACGCCCGGGGAACAGACAGGCCATTGAAGAGTCTGAATATTACGTAGAAAGTCTTCAGCTGTACGAATTGTATGCGGACGAGCATTATCTTGCTGAAAAATTGAATCCTGGATGACCATTTAGGAAACGTCCCACATAGGGTCAAAGAATGTCATCAACATAACACTGGCAGGTTAAAATTCCACATACCACAATTAGAACGGACTGGCTCTCTTAGACTATAGCTTCTCAAGCAATTACGCTTGTTGCGTGAGCAGTGTATTTAGTTACAACTTAGGTGGAATTGCACAGTACACCAGGGTGCTTCCACTCCCTTACGTGGTTTGTGTCTGTCCTAAATATGAACGGGGATGACATTACACACCATATTTTGCTAATCTGTGGCATTCCATTTCGCTCTGGTCTTGCACCACAGTAGAATGAATCGCCAATGTTTCAGTGTTACAGATAGTGGACGAAAAGGGATATTGGATTACAGATTCGCTTTCGCAGAGCGCCAAGAAATGGTTCGTGGAGCAAATGGTAGACCAACATCTGATTATATCGTTGAAGAGACACTGGATCATCCACGAGTGATTGCTGCAAGATCCTTTAATCCTCTTCTCGTCATCTCCCTATTTACTTTATACCCAATTCTCCGCAAGTGATTGCATTTCGTGTCCTCTATAATCAAAATTTCCTGACTACGCACTCCGACTGTACAAGGCGGGCCAGCCTATGGTTGATGAGGTCTTCAGAAACTCGCTTATGGTTGTCTTCGGCTAATATAAAAGAATAGGGCCCCAAAGTTCGAACATATCTTAGGATATAAGAAATTATTCAATAGTAATATAAATTATTATGGATATAACACATATAATTATTTATAAATAGTGTTCTTATAGTTTTAGACAATGTGTGTATGAAATATTTTTAACAATGTGTATGCTTCTGGATGGGTTACTATTAAAAATGAGATTTAAAAAGAAACATACTCGCATGGCTTCCGGGATACAACATAAGAAGGGGTTTGTCAATTAAAAAATAAGTATTCAATCACACGAAAGGGCTTTCATACTTTCAGTTGGAGAAAATAAAGATTTCTGACATTTGGTTCTAACATGTAAGTTATAGCTCAATTTAAATCGAAAGCATTACGAGGCCTATTGTTGTGAACCACATTCAGATGACACCTGGGCTATTCTCCATATCCTTGCCTCACCCGCGTGAGAACTTTGAGCACCGACCGATTTCACAAGCATCAGCTTGGTTACGAGGACGTGGTGAATTTTGGAAATATTCGAACCTGCATCCCATCGGTTAAGAGTCCTTCGTTACCAAATGCGTTGCCCAATTCCGTTTAGATAAACCATACGGATGAGACCTTCAATAAAGAGGTTGTCTTAAATATCCTTAATAAAACACACACAAATGAAAGTGTCAATAAAACTCAACTTGGTTTGCTCTCAGAATAAAAATTATCCTTGTAATGATTTATGGTATGCATTATGTTTAAAGTTTGTTTGTTTATATCGAATATTTTTCTATAACAATAATCCTAATACGTTTATTTACTAAGCAGGAATTTGGTATATATATATATATATAAATTTTTGAACTAATATAACTCATCCAAATGGACAGAACAAAAAAATTAAAACATCATGTTAAACTTGGTTTTAAATTTATCTCTGTATTTCATGTAACAGTCATTGTACTCATTCTTTCGGAAGAAAAGAATAATAATTTTAATTTTTTAAAAAAAGTGTAATCCTCTCTTAATTATTAGTAGAATTCAATACTTCACCACATAGAAACTTGAAAATAATTTTTATTGATAGTAAGTGCTATAATTTCCGTTCAATTTCTCTTCTAAGGGCATGTGATGTTTATCCCCAGTATACAAATAATTACATGGTACTTGATTATATATAGTGCTGTCTTGATTATCTGGCAAATATTGGATAATAGCATCGCCGGATTATATGAAAATTACTAATAATTAAGCCTCCAAACAGAAAAAGTAACACATTAATGTAACAAATTTAATACAACTCATGATGCTTTAATCAACCAAACGAAACAACTAAAATCACAAAAGATTAATCGTTTTGCATTGACGTGGGAACGGTCATAAGAAGAATGCGAAGAGAATGTGATACGAGAAAAACTCACCTTTCTGTATTCCTCTGTACTTAGATGTGATGTGTGTGAGATTCATTGATTTTTCATTGATTTGAGTTACTCTTCAGATTAGAAAGAATAATTTAGATTTAAAAAAGGTCCTGCCAATTGCACTCATCGAATGTAGAATAGAACGTTTCAACAGACGGCTTGCATTATTCCACTGAAGTAAAAGGAACACATTTTCAGTGCGATCTAAAAGCCGCATTATAAAGGGATTACTATAATTAATTTTGCTTTTACTAGGCTTCAATTTATTATTAGTGTAGAAAATGTGGAATAATTTAAACTATGAATCATATATATTACATGCTTTTAAATTCTTAGTGAACTGTTGGGAAAATAATTATCTACACATTTTAACATTTTAAATCTTTAACTATATCAAAACAGACATTTTTGCAAAATTAGTTTGAACACATTATAATTGTTTTACGTTATATATTAAGCACCAAGTCTTTTGATGAAGTTAAATAATAGTTTTCTATCAGAAGACGTTTTAAAGTGTCATGCAAAAGAAGTACTTAAATACTTTCTCCGCAAGATACGTACCGTGTTAACTACGTTTATGGTTGAAAGGATTAATTATACAAGTAGCAGAAAATAATTTTTAACTTTAAAAAATTTGCGAGGTCTGACATTTCATCTACATTTACTTAAAGTAATTAAGAATGGCACCTAAAACTGCAAAGGTGTCTCTAGGCAGAAGAAGTCATATCATTAACCTCCATAAAAACCGAATTTCATATCAAGAAATTAGAAACGAGATTCAATTTTCATATACAATTGTTGAAAGATAGTATAAAAGTGCGAAAACTTTCGATGCAATCAAAATGAATGCAGAATAGGATGTCCAAACAAATTAACAATCGGAACAAACAGATGTGGGGCTCAAATTGGTTTAAGAATCCAATAGGTTATGCTCAAAAAAGTTGCCTAGAATTTGCTAAAAAATTAAACAAACGGATTTTTGAAAAATGGTTATTTTTTCTGATAAGAGTTAGTTACAAATTTCCTCTCCACGAAGCACTCGACATATTTAGCGAAAAAATAAAACAGCCTTAGAAAAAACAAAATCTATAATTTTGTAAAAATGCTAAAGAATTTTAAATGTATATCAACTTCAAACAAAATTTAATGTTTATGTTGGCCTTTGAATTTATGCTCTTGAAAATTAAATTAAACTTAGTTTCATACACATCTACTGAAGAGCTTCGCTGTACTTACGGAAAGCCTTCAATTTCTTGAATGATTTAGCTTTTTACCAACAATCTCAATATTTTCCCAATTGCAAATGCGAATATTCTTACTTAATTCCCTGTTCTTTACCTTCAAACTATTTCTTTCGTTTTTAGATTCGTTTATTATTAGTGCACATACAATATATCCTTTTTTTTTGGCGAAGGTTCGCGAGATCGCGGCCAGCTCAGTTTCATTCGAAACAATCTGACTTAAAAAATTGAATTCTGAAATGTATTTGAGATTTTTGTGAAAGGGAAATATTCTCTGTCGATGTAACAGTGAAAGTTTCCCCCTTTCGTTAACTGAAGTCAAAAATTAATGATTCTCAATCTTTCGAGAAAAATGCTTCATTTACTTTCGTATTGTTGAAAATAGTTTATGCTTTGCTGATATTTTTTTCAACAATTTGTATTTTTTTTTTTTTTTTTTGATAATGATCTCAGAATTTGGGAAGATGAGAAGATTATGGAATTTTTATTAAAACAAGTAAATTATAAAAAAAAAAGTTAAAATGTGAAATTTATTGAACACAAACAAGGAGGGGCTATTAAATAACAAGACTGACTCTGCGAAAGAAAAAAAATACGCATGCGATAAACTTCTGCGATCGACAGCAGTTTACTGTGAAGCATTCTCTTTTGAATGTAGCTACTCTCGCTTCTGTATAGTTACACATCCGCAGAGCCGTAGCCTTCGTTCACATTAGAGTAATTTTTTTTATTTTGCTGGAAAAAGATAAGTACACAGAATACAGCCACAAGTTGTGGTGAAGTTTCCCATGATACGTGGAAAAAGCGCATCTTATAATTTATTAAAAGAAGTGTATGACAATGAATGTTTATAGCGGACACATGTTTTCGAGTAGCTTAAGCGTATTCAAGAGCGCCGTTGAAGATGATTCACGCCCATGTCACCCTAACCTGTCAAAAGCGTATGTCAATATAAAAAAAAAATTCCATAATCTCTTCCGATCTGACCATCGGTTAAGTATTCGAGCGATTGCTGAGACTATAAGAATTGACAAAGAATCCGTACGGAAAATTTTACATAACAATATTAACATGCAAAAGCGTGCTAAAAGGGTGAACAAAATTCTGACGTTTGAACAACAAGAAGCTCGCAATAATATTTGTACTGACTCTTTGAATGCTATTGAAAATTGCCCAAACTTATTGGAAAAGCTAATGACATGTGACGAATTGTTCTTTTTTACTTATGATCCTGAAAAGGAGCGCCAATTCACACACTGGAAGAACCCATCTTTGCCAAGAGCCAAAAAAGCTCGAAGGAGCTAATCAAAATTCAAAGCAGTGCTGATTGTTTTTCCGATATTCTTGGGATTGTGTACCTTCAATGGGTTCCTCAAATTATTAATTAAATCTTTCACTCCATGAAAGAATAAGGGGAAAAAATCGTAATCATGAAAGGACAACTCATTCCAGATTGGTTTCTAGCCAAGTTCAGCACCCCAGTGTTAGCATCCTCTTATTCACCTGTCACGCGACTTCTATCTGTTAAATCTGCATTAAAAGGAACACGATTTGGGTCTTTTGAAGCTATGAAAGAGAAAGTGGTACCTTTCCTGAGAGAACTGTCTGAAGGAGACTTCCAGTACTTTTTCGAAGAATAGAAGATTAGTATGGAACTTTGTAGTCAAGAGGAGGGATGTATATTGAAGGTAATAAAAAGTAAAAATGAACGAAATCAAAATAAAATGTTTTACAGCTTCAGTCTTTTTATTGAATAGCCCCACCTCTTATATCTGCCCAGCAAAAGCAATATACATAGCAAGAATAATCAGGTTGAAAGAGAAATCATAAATTTAACAGGATCCGACATTTTAGTAGGAACAATTCCTCGGCATCTGCAGTAATATAATCCAAGAAATTGAATAATAATTCATGAATCAAAACTGAAATAAAAATGGTATACAATAATCCACTTATGGTAAAAAAAAATAATAATAATAACTTCAAATATTAACAGAAACGGTTGTATTTTCAACAGGAAATAGTGAGGGAAGAAATTCAAATAGTGTAGGATTCTTTACTCACTATTGTATCAAGTGGGGAATCTGAAGCAGCTTCTTCTATTGCGTGATAATTTTGTACAGAAATTTGAACTCTATTAGGAGACACAAGAGTTGATCACTTATGTTTCTTACTTGCTTATTCTTCAAAACGTGTTGCCAAATAAATCACGCCTTTTACGATGCATTCTATAATTGTTTTCGATTTGAAAAGCATTCATGTCCCAGTACTAGTTATAGTAAAATAATCAAATTTTATCTATGTTATTCGTACTCAGAATGCAATTTTTTCTTCATATTTCTTTGTCACCATATTCATTAGAAAAGTTTCTCTAAACAGGAGAAATCGTTTCATTGACGTCCATAAAAATGGAAAACTATACCACGAAATTGGGAAAGCAATTAAATAACCTTTTAGAACTGTTTGATACTTCTATATTGTGAGAAAGTATGAAGGTATAGGATGCATTGAAAATGGAACAGGATGTCTCTGCAAATTGACATTGAAAACAAAAAGAAGTGTGGTTCAAACTGCTTTAAAAATTCTATCAGGTTGCATGCAATATATATTACTGAAAACCCTACGACACCTCCTGTTATCAGAGCAACATCTCAATCAACAAGAAATATTCTCTTCAATACGATATAAAAGGAAGAATCTCAAGAAAAAAACCATTATAAAAGAAAAAAAACAAAACAAAAGACGCCTTATTATACAGATATCTATGTGGTATTTCATAGTGTTCAAATAGTAAATTTCATACACGATTTCTAAAAAAAAGAAGTAATCCTTCATTTTTTATATAGCAATAACTACAAAAAAGTTTCTCTTCTGGAAATTCTATAGATTTAGAAACACGATTCTTAAATAAAATCACAATTACTTCCATCAAATCCAGGGGCAACTGCAAACTGTAGGGGGAAAAAAATATTGCCATTTTGTAATGTGGACAAAAAAAAGGTTACAAAATAGAAAAAATATTTAAAGAAAATTAATTTTAGGATAATATGACAAAAAAAAATTAGAATTCATTTGTTTCAATTGTCTATTACCCTAACTTGTTGATCCACGATAACCCCGGTCTATACCCATGCGTAACCCAGCTTCGATTCTGAAAGCACAGGGAAAGAGAAAAAAACGAAAATTTATGTAAATGTAAATTTTTAGTCATTTTGTATCCCTGAAATTATATTAGTAATACTGTTACAACTGTTACAGTTTTTCTTGATATTCAATTAACCCATGATCTTATATTGTAAGTAGAAAGCCTGAACGAGGATTTTTAAGGAATTATTATTATTAATTTTATTATCATTTACATGTGTTGGAATTTTATAATCGTGTAGCTATGGGAAAATGTTATTTCAGTTTTGTTTTGCATGTGTATTTTTATTATTATTGTGCATAACTGTTTGTATTACATTTAAAACTCGAAAGTAATTATTTTATTTCACTTCACACAACTGTATATACTTATTCAAGAGATTTCCTACAAAACATTTTAACTATATTTAAGTAAAAAGATTTTGAGAATAGGACTGGCACAATTATTTTTAAATAAATTACCATTTTCGTATATTAGTGTATGCAATATATTTCATACATTAAGTATATTGCCATTTCGATACATTAGCAACATATGCGTGTTGGATATCTTACGAAGAGAGAGAGAAAAAAGAAATTTGCTTTTTTTTAAAATTATGAACTTATAACTAATAGAAAATTGTTCAAATTTTTATGATAAAATTAAATGTATATCTACATATATTATTTACATACCATTTATTACTATTTTTTTCAAAACTCCATTTGTAGGAATCAAATTGGAATATATCGATTTTTTATGATTAAATGAAGAATATAGAGAAAAAAAATTATTCTGGTTCTTAGATATGTGGACAATTTTACAAGGCTAATACATTTTTCAAGAACGGAAACATTATTTTACTGCATTGAAACAGCGTATGGAGTAGCGAATGGTTATGCTCGCTATTTTATGGCTAGCCATGTTTTAGTTGAGCCGAGTGTTCGAGTAATATTTTCCTCGAACAGCCACAGGGTGTTTCAAATTTAAAAAAAAATAAATAGCTCTCATATTTCATCCAATTGTAACGGTAATAAATATTTAATCCATACAAAAAACAATTTTAGAATCCGCGCGCGAACAAGAATTAGCTTCCCCCCCCCTCTCTCTATCTTTAATCTAATAACTAATGCAGAATGAAAGTTATTAAATGGATATTATATGAATAAAGCTCTGCCAAGAAATATTAGCCACCCAAGGGGCTATTGATTTCTATATACCCTATAAATGTCGTACCTGACTACTTTTCAAAAATTAACTTGTATTTGGGTACATATTTTATGTCTTCTTTCGCCGGTAACGAACTTAATTTTCAAAAATACGTCATAATAAATTTCTCCCGAATTTTTGATAGGATTGAAATAAAATATATGCAATATATGTTTGATACCTGCTTTCACCTCTAATGAAGTCAATTTTCAAAAATATATCGTCAAAAAATTCCCATAATTTCTTATATTGGATTGATGGGAAACAAATATAAAAAATTAAGTATTTTACTTACTTATCTATTTATGTATTACCTTAAATCATATAAGAATTAAAGAATGACTAAAAATAAATATCATTATTCAGAATTGTAAGCTCTGAGGCAGCCTTTTTTTCCCCCACTTTTGCCTCGAGAATTTTTTAGTTTGATTTCTTTATTAGAATATTTTATGGTCTAAATGATTTTAAAATTGATTTATTATTATTAGCCACTAAAGTAGCTATTGTTTTATGTGGATCCAACTTATTTGGTTGATTGGAGTTTGAGTGGGCAAAGTCTCTTGACTGAGATAAATTTATAATTCAAGATTGATTTAATTATTTTTTTTAATATAATTGTCCATTAAGATTCTATATGAAGTACATTAGAATATTGCTTTCTTATAATATTCGTAAAATTAGTTATCATATTTTATGTCTAATTTTTTCCTCTTAAATAGCACTATATTTTTAGAAAAATATGATTTATTAAAGCTTAGATTTTGTTATTTATTTGTTTCATTAATGACGTACTATAGTAACATGTTGAACTTCTTAGCGACTCACTTCAGAAAAATTAACCAAGGTTTGATAAAGGTAACGACATCTGAAACTGTACGTTTACTGTCTCATTTCTATAGTTTCTTTGCCTTTCATTTGGAATAAAATATAAATTTTGTATCATTTAATTCAAATATTTGACATGCATACTATTTATTCTTTTGTTGGTACATTCTGTGATTTATAAGCTTCTATCTTGAGTGTTTGATGCATTGAGTGTTACATGTGATGTTAATGGTACTGTATTGTGATTACCTGTGTACAAACTAAAATTATCATTACCTTAAATTTTTGTAAGCCTTTGTTATAGATCAGTTTGTTCTTCAATCTGGGTTCCTTAGAACTTAGACTGGGGTTCCATAAATGATCACTATTTTTTTAATCAAAGAGCCAAAATATTAGTTAAATTTGAATTTTTATACAAGTTTGAATTCTTAAATGCAGTTTGCTTGTAAAAAATAAGTATAAATAAATATTTTTTGGATAAAACAAAATCTTAAATTTCATAAAAGTCATGTGACTCAAATACATTAACCGAGACACATTAGGTCACATATTAATCTCCATTCTTTGACTCAGTCGATATTTCTCAAATTGCTATATTGACCAGCACTCAATTGAAACTAAAATTTAGTCAAGTTCATATTATGCATTTTTGGATTGACATTAGAAAAGAATATTCTGAAATTGCAAAAAGAGCTGTGAAATATCTAATGTCATTTGCTTCGACCTATGTATGTGAAAACGTTTTCTCTTTGTAAGCTGCGACAAAAACAAAATGTAGAAACAGATTGGTTGCTGAACAGGACATTAGGTTGCAGATTTCATCAATTATTCCAGATGTTAAAATACTTTGAAATAAAAAACAATCATAGCCAAGTCATTAAATATTTTCTTTTTTATGAATTTGTTTTAATTTAAAATATTGTTGATTTTATTTATTAATAGAATACATTTTAGAAAAACAAAAAACGCCATTAGCTACCTTTCCCTTCATTATCTTATTCAGAAGTTTGTGTTGTGATTAAAAAGATGCAATAATAATTTTGTAAATTTGAGTAGGATTAAGTTTTGACATCTTATTTTTTCTGCACTTTGATCAAGAGGTTCCTTCAAGAAAACTATAAGCTCAAAGGGTTCCTAAAGTGTGAAAGGTTTAATGCCCTGTTAAAAATAATTGTTTCACTAAAAACAAAAATTGTGTTAAGGTAATGATTTTAAAACTTATGTTTTCAAAATGAGAGTAATCCAAATTAAATCTCATAAAACAAGTAAATGAAAAGTTTGTATATATATATATATATATATGTATATATATAAAATAAATGAAAAAGGAAATGAAAATATGGTTATTAAATTACGAGACTGACGCTGCAACACAATTTGTTTTAATCTCATACATATTTTTACTTATTAACGCCTTCAATATACCTTCATCGCTCCTTGAGAATCTTCCATTGTTCGAAACAGTGCTGGAAGTCTTCTATCAGCTCCTTCAAGAAGTGTGCAGCTTTCTCTTTCCAGCTTCAACGGACTCAAATCTCGTTCTTTTTAATGCAGATTTCCACTTGCAGAACAGATAGAAGTCTCAATGGTACAAGTTCCGGAGAATAAGAATTATGTTAAGACAATGGGATGCTGTACTCAGCTAGAAATCTTTTGACGGACAGTGTGGAATGAGCCGCTGCATTGTCTTCGAGGATAGATTTGCCGTACATACTCATATTCTGAGCAATCACACAAATACTTATCCGACAGATCAAAGCAGATTACCAAATTTTTTTGATACTGCCATCCGTTTTTGACGTGGAAGGGCAACCCTTACGGGAATGGTTTTCAACGTCTTCGAGGCTATCTTGAAAGCTTTTAAACTACTCAAAAATACGTGCACCCGAATAACATTCATTGCTAAATAAATTATAAATTTTAGTATCAGGCTTTCCAAGTTTTATGTGAAATTTCACAATTCATTGCTCTAGTGTTACCCTTATCCTTTTTCCGGCGAAAAAAAATTAACTCTTATGTAAAGGAAGGCTTTGGCTATATATGTATTTGCTTACAGAAGCCAGAGCACTGCATTCGAAAGAGAAGGCTTCAAGCAAAATTGACGTTTGGCGCATGCGTACATCTTCTGTAGTAGCGTCAGTCTTGTGTTCTAATAGTCACGCCTTGCATTGACTTTTAAAAGAATTGATAGGATTTTCATGCTTAAAATACAAAAATAACAGCAAGTTCGATAAATGTGAGAGTCGTATCAGATTTCTTTTTCCTCCCAAAAAAGGTGAAGGGTATCTTAAATATGTGTGATGTGTTCTTTAAAGAAAATGTTTATGCCAAATTTTAACTATCGTAAACAGACATTTTTCTAGTTAGCTTAGAAACATTTGGAACGTATATCATTTGACATGAATAACACAAATGAACAAGTAAAATGAATTTTAACCAATTAATCCAAAGCTATAAATCGCTATTTATATCAAGTCGAATTTCCTAATTTTATGAAAACATAAGACACTATGTTTTAGAAACCGTGGTTGAGTGTCCGGTTTCTTATTGTAGTAGAGCAAGTACAATTAAAGAATTGTATTCCAATAAATCTTAGTCGTCAGTGTCGCTAGTCGTACTTAAAATTACTTTATGGTAGTTTAAAACGATAAAAATGTCCGATCTATAGCACCTTTTTTACCCAATCTCACTTTAAGAAAATTATAATTTTTTTTTTTTTACAATTGTTTTATATTACGTCTTAAAATAAATCAAAAAGTTCGTTTTCAACTTCATCACATTGCTTTTTCTTTCTAATAATATCACTTCCAGCGCGATATAAGAGATCGATCACGTGATATAGAATGAGATTCTTATTAATGTCGGATTCGAAAAGAGCAGATGACTGCATCTCGTCATTTTGAGCATTGGTCAAGTGATGAAGACGATACCTGAGCAAGCTCTTCAAACTTCCACACCATCCAAACATTAAGACATTGAGCCAGGAGCTTATACTTCGATACATTTCTGTGTAATTAGGATTCTAATCCTCGACTCATCAGAAACAACGCCAGCCCTGAGCCTTGATCGTTGGGCTACATGAGGGAGAAGCAGGGACGTCTTAAGACTTCTTGAGGCCCTGGGCCCTTAGGAAAAAATAGGCTCCACCTGCGACCCTTTAATCTAATTTGGTGTATATGCATGTACAGATCTATAAAAACAAACCACAGTAAAATGAGGTCTTATGTAAATATTCGTTTTCTACATTTTAAATTTGAAAAATCATTTTAATTCGGTCTTCAAAATCAATTGGTAATAATATTTCTTTTTCTCTACTCATCAAGCTTAGATTATTCAAACAGGATTGAGTCATACGATTTCTCAATTCGTTTTTGACCAGTTTTTAATTTTGAAAATGAACGCTCTCCACTCGCGTTAGTGATCATCATTGATAAGAAAATTATCATTATTATTTCAATATTGAGAAGTACAGTGAATAGTTTTTCATTACACTTGTACGTAAAGAATGTGTTGATCCCAATTCCAATCCCCTCATCCAACAACTGTTCTTCATCTCCATTGGTAGGATTGTGGCAGACGGTTTTCGTTTAGTCGCGGGTTCGATCCTTGGCTACCAAAGACCTACTGTGTAGCCCGGGCTGATGCACATTAAATCTGTCGGGGCCCTAAGTCCTCCCGTTGGCGTGGTGTGGAAGTTAGAAGAGGGGAATACCAGATCAGGTGTCGTTCTCGTCACTTGACCGAGGTACAAAATTACGAGGTCCGTCGCCAATATTGCCCTCGTGTTGCTACTAGTGCGACGTTAAAAAAACTAATCCATTAGTAGAATTATATATTTTATTAATCTTTCTTTTTTCCATTTCTTCTCTTTGCTTTTTCTTCAGCTTTTTACCATGAATGATCATGTATGACTTGAAATGCTTACATTCCAAGTTCATTTCCTCTCCATTGATGTCTTTATCGTAAGATTTTGTTATTTTCTCACATGCTATTTTAATATCTATCTCATCCAAATTAGAAATATTTTGAAAAAATCCAAACATTTCAAAAAGCTTCTCATATTTTTTACTACTCGTTTGTATATTGTAAATTAGTGAGTCGATTATTGGTAAAAAGGTTTCTATTTTAAATTTCTGGCTGTGGCTGTTTTCAAACGTTGTGTCGGTGTCTCTATTTCCTTCAAGGAAAGTTACCCTAACACAGGGGTGTCTTACACGCTTGTGAATACTTTGATACTTCTTTATAAAGGACACTTCCTTGGTTTTTGACTAATAATAGTCAAAAGAGTCTCTTTTGGTTTTTATATATATCATTAACGATTTTAATCATTTTGAACTTTTCGAGAAATCCATATATTTACTCTGGAGAAATAGATTTACTTTGTCAATATGTGTCAAAAAGTTAATCCAAAGGATGGTTTAAAACAAAAGTAGCTTCTCTAATTCATTAATCTTAGTTTTTAATTTTTTGCAGAAAGTCGAATATCCGCTGCCTGTAATTTATCATTAATTAAGCATCCATGCTCTTGAAAATATTTAAAAATACTTGCAAACACTTTTAAAAAATCGAAAACCAGAGAAACTTTCTTTTCTGCTCTTTCGAATTCATTTTATCCCATGCAATTAAAAGGGATATCCTAGATGTAAATAGAAAAGTACGAAACTCCATAAGATTAACATTAACTACACTCTTGGTGTCATATCGAAGGTAGCTTCAAAGGTTTTATTCTAGTACTAACTGGAGTACCCATTTTCCACATGAGTGAAATTTAAAAAAAAAAATAATGAGTTATTAAAAAATAAATGACCAGTAAAACTTAAAATAAATGACCAGTTATAGCTTAGAATCCACTTTTAAACCTGTACGAGATGATGAACAAAAAAATTATGAATAATTTAATAAATGATTTCTCCCCTTTTTATTAATATCCTAAAAACAACTAAGATGTTTTTTTAAAATAACACACTCACATTTTGGGGACGAGTTATTCGAAAAAGAATAGTTATTTTGCTACTAAAAATAAGTAAATAAATAAATACACTGTTCTAAAAATCATTATGCCTTATCTCACATAATTCGCATTTTTTGTACTTTTCAAGAGAAAAAAAAAAAAAAAAGAAAGAAAGAAAACTTGCTCACAAGTATATAAATAAAAAAAATGTATAAAATTAAAGTATTTTTAATAAATCTCAATTTTCTGTTGGAATATCTGATTAACTGATTAAACTAACACGCGCAAATAGAACATTTCTAGTGAGGGTTTTTATACCCTAAAAATCTCTTATTTTGTACCGAAAATTTCTCTTCTTTTAATATTTACTCTTAAAATATCAAATAGTTGTTCAGGCATTTATTTGCCTAATTATCAAATCGTACTGTAGGATTCCTGTTATATGACTGATTTTCTACATTTATATTACATAACTGCAATCAGTAGCATGTAACTAATATATTCGTTTTATAAATGTTCTTTTTTTATTTGGTTTTCAATAATAATAAAAACGAACAGACATTTGAATTTTTAAACGAGTAAAATAACGCTTTCCATATCAGAAGCAAATAAAAATATTTCTCCGAATGACAATACACATCGGAAATTCTTTTGGAAGATCATAGTGCATTCAGAATGAAGGTAGAGAGCAATTATGCATATTAATCATTGTAAAAATATTCTAAAAAGTCTATTAAAATATTTATATATAATTTTATAAACAGTTAAGAGATTATTTCACGTTGTTCAGAGGGAGAGAGAAGAAAGTTTACAAAAGAAAAATAGCAGAATTTTTTTAAAACAGGATACTATTTTTATAACTCAGTCAAAAAAAAAAGCAAATACAATTACATATTATTTCACTTTTTTTTAATGCGATATAAATATTTGTTTATTATCATAAATCTTGAATACAATTTCAAATTAAATCATAATTACCTTTTGCTGTTTCAAAGAAATTAAATTTAATGGAATGAATTGCCGATTTAGAACTGTAGGCCACTCGTTTCTTCGAAAAAGAGTGATTTCCTTCAGGATCATTTCAACCCTCTTTTTATTAGTCCTGAGGCCTGTCATAAAATAGGGAATGTGTTTTTGTTACTTCTGTTGGGGTCTTAAGTGTATCTCTTGTCCATTCATAAGCGATCCTTAACTCATGTGTGCAAATAAACAAAAGATCGCTGGATAGAGTGTCTGTTATGTCTGTGACTGTCCTTCCCACAGCAGCATTTTTATTAATAAATTGGACATAAGCTGCGTTAGAAATAAAACTAATATTTTCCCCGATTATCAGCGAACGTTGTAAATAGAAAATTTTAATATGGAAGTAACTGTCTTAAACCAGTTATGTCCAAGAATAATATTTGACAATTAAAATTATTCTGATCATGATCTTATTGAGGCTGAGTGGAGAATGAGGCGAGGCCCTGGGCCCAGTTGGCCTATGCCTTAAGACGTCCCTGGGGAGAAGGTAACTTTTAGGTTTCGAGGGTGGCACCTAAATTGATACATCCTTTCCTTGTGACGTTGGGCTATTCGCGGTTTCCTCTTAACTAACCTTGGGGACTTTTAATTAAGATTGATTGCTTTTTTTAAACAACCTTTGCACAACCCAAAATAAAACGTGAATATTTAAATTACAAGCAGGTAGAAATAAAGTGAGCAAAGGAGATAGGAATTATATAAATTTAGCTTGAGACACACGCGAAAAAGGTCGAGTGGTTCTAACGTTTGGCAATTGTTCCAAAGTCGAAGATGGGGTCGAGAATAGTTACAAGTTATCGGCTGCATAGTGAAGCTTAGAAGTCAAGACAGCCTCAACTTTACGGTAATTTACGATGTTATAATTACTTCGAGGTCTTTTTCTGATCATGCCCACCACCTGGAGATATTTTTACAATTTTTGCAGGACGCGGGGCTGATTTTTTAACACTGAGAAATGTCATTTTGATCAGGAAGAGTTGAAATACATAGGGGTGATCATATGTAGGAATGGGGTGCACACTGATCCTAACAAAATTAAAGCTGTTCTTGATATGCCCGCCTCGAAAAACGTACACCAGGTTTCGAGATTTTTGGGGATGGCGATTTGGTATCAAAATTTCATCATACTCCAAGCTGTGTGAACCATTGTATGCACTTAAACGCAAAAAGGTCAAATTCGAATGGACTCTAGAGGCCCAAAAGGCCTTTGACATGCTAAAGGTTGCCTTGACTTCGCTAGCGTGGTCGGAGAGGGTGCTGTGCTGGCGCAGGTCGAAAGGCCCATAGCATATGCTTCAAGAACGCTAAACAAAGCAGAGAGAAATTATTTCATAATTGAAAGAGAATGTTTAGCAGTGATTGGGGAGTTACAAAAATTTTGTTCATATTTCAGACATTGTCCAACAGAAGAAGTAACGGACCAAGCAGCGCTGACCAAATTACACGAACACGAAGAACATTTCAAGTAGGATGATAAGGTGGGTGTTAAAATTGGCAGAATACAATATAGAATGCGAACATAGACCAGGAATCAGAATATAATGGCCGATATGTTGTCCAGAGAACCTTTTGAGGGACAGGCACTCGAACATGTCTCTTGCGCCATTATCAATTCTCTGGTGTTGACGTCAAGAGAACAGCTGAAAAGCGAGCAAAGACAGGACCCGGAGTTAGGTCATATTTATCGTTGTTTGGAAAATCCAGAGGATTCGATAATAAATGCTGTAATATAAGAAAATTAGCCCCACGTTGGGCGTCACTGTGACGGTGAACTATTCCTATTCGCTTCTTGTGCCATAGCTAAATTCAAAGTACTAACACTAAAAGTCGATAAAGCGTTCAAGAAGACGTTACACAAATTTCAACACTGTTTATTGACAAATTGCTAATATAACGACAAATGTAACTGACTTTCCTTAAATAGCACCCTAAATATATTAACTTGTTCCACCAATATCAAACTAACAGAGTCTGACGAATACCGTAAAGTTGAGACTGTCTTGACTTCTAAGCTTCACTATGCAGCCGATAACTTGTAACTATTCTCGACCCCATCTTCGACTTTGGAACAATTGCCAAACGCTAGAACCACTCGACCTCTTTTTTTGTGTCTCAAGCTTAATTTATATAATTCCTATCTCCCTCGCTTCATTTTATTTCTACTGCTTGTATTTTAAATATTCACGTTTCATTTTTGGTTGTGCGAAGGTTGTTTAGAAAAAGCAATCAATCTTAATTAAAACTCCCCAAGGTTAGTGAAGAGAAAACTGCGAATAGCCCTACGTCACACACTTATTAACTTTGAAGTCATCCACTTCCGTTTTAGAGCATCGTTAATTCAAACCAAGCCATGAATTAAGTGAGTGTCTCATGAAATAAATTTTTAATTTAAAAAATTGAGAAATAAAAGTAATTGAAAAGTTATTAAAACAATTTGTTCCATGCAATGTTTTGTAAGGAAAAAATTTCACCATCAAAAATGTTAAATGTTTTTAAGAATTATTCTAATTAATAAAATAATTTCCGATTTAATTTATAAAAATACCCGATTTAATTTATTAAATTAAACGATAAAATATCAAAGGGGTACTAATATTTTTTGTATATTAAAATTATAGTAAGGTATATGTTATTAAATTGAGTATACATTCTAATCTAAATGAAACTGCGACGAAATGAAAATGAACAAGTCACATGGATTACACACTTGAGTTTACAAAGTGGTCACTATTTTGTCATTGACTGAAATAATAGCCTCTGGGATGCCTAAATTTTTTTATATGATTATTGAATTATTTCTTATAAATATCCTGTAAGAGAGAGTATTATTGATTTATTATGTGTGTAACAGCAATAAACACGGAAAATAAAAGATAATTGATTTTATCAGATAGATTTTCTGATATATTTACCTTAGTAAAAAAACATGAAAACATATTGAAACATTAGAAAAAGTTAATTAGAGGTCTTTAGGTGTTCTTTAGGCTGTCCCTTCGACAAATGTTAAATAGGGCCCAAAACTCGAACATACTTTCAGGCAAAAGAGATGCACCAATACTAATATAAATTACTATGGACATATCACATTTATTATTTATTAGAAAACTTTCTAAGAATTTGTAAGTTTTTAAAACAAAATATGCATTTTTTTTCCCTTTATGTAAAATGCATATTCACTTTTCTATGTTGAAGTATAGGAAACGAAATATTCGAAAGCCTTTTTTACAAGAAAAAATGTATTGATTCAAGCTGAAATGAATTAAATAAATGCTTTATCGTAGCCATTATATAGTTTTATGTCGTCATTAATTGCTTTTTAAGATTTCAAATTTTTTTAATCATTATTGACGTACTTCGGATGGTCAGCAACAGATGGCGCCAGGGTATATTTGTTTTCGAAAAAAACATACTCCTGATACGGAATGTTTATTTTTGGCGAACCATTACAGTTACTTTCTGAAATAAAATTGCCAAATGGAAGTACAGCAACTTGTACAAATGGTAAATAATGGAGAAAGCTTTACGATTCACAGAAGTGTATGAAACTTACGAACTAATAAACTCGCAGGCTTGGGAATATTTTGTGCGTGTTGATAAAAATTTACTTATAATGATAAATTTATGTTATTGGAAACATGTTTATAAAACTAATTTTAATTCAGTAAGTATGGAAATTGAGAATCTGATTTAAATTAATACTGAACTTCTCCGAAACCAATTAACAGTAAATTATTGAAACTTTCTTAATTTATCCTTTAAAAATGCAATAAAATGCTTATTACTATTTCGTGAAGCATATAATGTAAAATTTTAATCTTGTCATTATTTTGCATTGAATTATTTTTTTATTCTAATAAAAGAGTTATTTTTTTAAACTTAACTTTATTTATTTATTATTCTTTAAAATGAATTACGCATCTCACACAATTTAAGTATTAGAACCACCGGAGTACATAATTATTAATAAAGTATCATCATTTAAGATGATTTCAAATGTTTGGTTGGAACTTATATTTCAATACATTGTGTATGTATTTCAATTTATATTTTATGTTTTTTTCGAAATCATAAGATCAATAATAGTCATTGTATGAAACAAACAAAACATAAAAATATTGCTTCAATAAACTGTAATTTTTTCTTCGAGCGCATAAGTAATAAGTATGGAAAACAAATAAATAAACATAGGTAGCAAAAAACTGAAAACAAAATTTCGTCTTTTGTTTCAACGTCAGTTGAACTTTTAAATAGGTGTTTATCGTAAATATCCATCATATTTGTAATAAGATTTATATCTGTCCTAAATGTGTAATTATAAGTAAACATTATATTTTCTAATTTTTACCAAATAAATAAAGTATCAAAAGATTATATAGATCAGTTAGCATTTATGCATTTCCATCTCGTCTTCTCATAATCTCCAAAATTATTTTATATTTTCCATAAAGGAAACTGGACAGAATCTTGTAGAAAAGCTATCCCCATGCGATAAAAATATTACTATCGCTTAACCAAACCATTAACGCTATAAACTTTTGATAACAGTGTAAAATAAAATAAAAACATACTTATGATCAGTGTAAGTTTTTCTGACTGCTGCAACAATTCTAATACTTGGTTTTTTTATATATACCGTCAGGTACTTGCCTTCCTTTGGCAAGTACGGGTATCACGACCCCGAGACACCCTAGTTATCGTTTCTTTCGCTTAGTTTTTACCGCCTTTGGTGAAAGGTATCACGACCTGGGATAGCCTTGCGATACTTCTCAGCTTTTCACCTCCCCTTCTTGTCAATGAATTCTTACCTATTTTTCATTTTTCAAATACTGAGATCACAATTACACTTTGTTTGGCGCAGTATAGCCACATCTGGTTCTTGCACCATCAAATATTATCTTTGTTCATACTTTTCCTCACTGTCTTGCATTCATAATTTTAAACGTAAGTTGCACAATTATAGTTTTATTTCAAATGAATACTGTAACAAATACTGTATATGACCATAAATGATTTATTTAGTATAACAGGAAAAAAGAACTTCATTCAACTGACTTTCATGCAATTCCATGTACAAAAACGAATGGCGTAAAACTTTAATTAAATTAATCGATAATTGAACTTTACAATTTATTAATCAGTGTAGAACTTTACAATTTATATGTGATTACATTCGCTTTTTTTTTATTACTGTTAAAAATTAAAATCGGACATTTTCTATTTTCTAATCAAGTACTCGAACAACTTTTTAACACAATAATAGCAATAGTTTGAGGACAATACATTTTACACATATATTAGTTCAGAATTATAATTAATTCAAAGAAATTCTTTTGCAGTTGAATTTAACAGAATAACAATCTAACATAAAACAGTATTACCACAACAGCACTTTGAACTTTTTTGTAATTATCGGGGTTTTTTTTCTAATTATTATATCTAAGCATAAGTTTATTCAATTTTTTTTGTTTAAATAAGAAAAAAAATTAACGAAAAGATTCCGATTCCTTTGGAGCATTTGAATGATTGAAAATTAATTTTCTAAACATGCAAATGATGTCTTAAATTCGACAAAGCAAAGATACATAATTTTCAACAGTGTAAGTCTCAAGTTTCATGATTTGTTTGAAAATTGATAGAATAAATACAGCGAATTGTTTTGATACATGTTTAAAACATACTCGCGCTTTTTCCCCTTCCACTAACTTTTTAAACTACCTTATGACGTTATTAGATTTAAGAACCTCGCTTTACGTATAAACTGTGAGTTATGTTCATCAACAAATTTATAAAAGTGTAGTGAATAGGAAATGATGGGATAGAAAAATTGGACGTTTTAAAATGTTGAGAGGAGATCGAAGACAATTATTACAAGAGTACGCATGATATTGGGGCGGGAAAGTTACGTGAGCATCGGAAAGCTGATATTTGACTCAGACTCTGTTTCAAAGTATCATTCTTGACTCAGATCCAATTTTTTTCTCTCGATAAGTTGAAATTTCGGTTATAGTATTGAGTTCTGGTGGCGAGTTAGTAACCTATTCACGCTCATATAAATATTATTCATTCTATAATACAAATAAAACTATTTTGATTTTTTTAGCTAGTTCTTTCTTGGAGGGACATTCATTGAATTCCGATTACTTAGATCCTAAGTAACGATACAAAAGATGTCTTGAAGGAAGAAACTTGAAAGAAGGCTAATGTATCTCAAAACTATAAGTCCAATTGGATTGGAGATATTTATTTTGATGAAAATATGTTTCCCTTATTCATTAAATTCTTGCACAATTACTGGCCAAAAGGCGTTTTTCTCATCGAAGCGTGGATTTGAGTCTTGATTAAATAAAACCATTTAGTTAGGTTAATCTCTAAGTCATCCCGTTGACGTTGTGTGGAAGTATGGAGAGTAAAATTTAAGTTCACCAATGTCCTGGTCAATTGACTTGGGTTAAAAATTATGAGATCTGTCACCAATAATTATGGTGTTATTGGTGTTACTTTTATGAACGAAGTTAATAACATAATCAACTTTTTATAACAAGGGTGTCTGTTGCACTATTTTAGGAGCCATATATTGGAAACAAATATTTGTAAGAGCCGTTTATTCAATGTTGCCATTTGAATATTGTAAGATTTCCCCACATCACGTATCATTTTCCTCGACAATGACACTATTTTGTGAATTTTCTCCCAAGACAATGAGTGAGTGAA
>BMAW01082053.1:28588-52144 GCA_019974015.1 Nephila pilipes | reverse complement strand
CTGGAAAAGAGACCTTCTCAGAAATATCATTCAGATTTTTCCTCTTCGTATCACGATGATACTGAAAGGAGAGGATAAGGTGGCGGTTTTCAACACCGATGCTGGAAGCTAAAATGTTTTAATAACTATCCCAAAGGGAAATTCCTTTTAGTCTAGTTGATAAGAGCACTGAAGAAAATGCGACCTGACAAATTTTCTGCTGATACAGTGATCTAAGGTTCGAAAAGCTGTGGGCACAAAAGTCAACTGTCCTTCCCTTCTTCAGGGTAGAAAAACATCTCCCAATGTTGCATGTAAACCATCGCTCCTATTGAATATCTTATTAAACATTTTAAATTTTTTTTTATTCAATATGAAACTGAATGAAAAGCGACTTAAATGTTAGCTTATATTTACTATGCCTAAATTCAATAAATTTAGAACGCATTATTATGATTTATCCATAATTTATTCCTAAGAAGATAAATGAGCGAATCAAAAAGATCTGACGGTGGAAGTGGCTTTTGATTAGCAAAAGCTGAACAACAGTTACAAACATCTCGAATCGTTCGCAATGGATTTTCTATAAATAATAAAAGCACTGTATGTATGAAACTTTATGAGCGTGTTTCGACAGCAAATTAATCTGTGATTGATAGGATGAATAATCACGCGATGAAAATAATTTATTGTCATAATTACTCACCATGTTGCTTACATTTCTGAATTAATCTCGCTGCATCAACATATATAGAATACTCTTCTAAAACTCTGTATTTGTTCGATAATTGAATTTAGAAATGCATTTATATAGTATGGCATTAGATATCAAATCTTATGATAATCTAGATAAGAAAATTAATACTTTTTAATTTTCTTTTTTACAGATTATATATATATATATATATATATATATATATATATATATATATATATGTGTGTGTGTGTGTGTGTGTGTGTTGTGTGTGTGTATAAGAAAAAGCAATGAAATTATTATTTAAACACATGAAAGTAAGAGAACAATTAAAATCCAAAATCAATAAAAGAAAACATTTAAAGATTTACGTAAACGGGATGAATAAAAATTGAATCAAATTTGAAACTAAATGACTAATTTCAATACCCACATTCAGACTAGGGACTGAATCGTGGGGTTAAACATGCTCTACGATACCAACCCTCCCCCAGTGTATCTTGTTGGGTAAAAATTAGATTGCTCCAAAATTCAATTTGTAAATTAAAGAAAAGAAGCAAGAAGCAAAAAAGAAAATGGAAGACAAGATATCTCAATTACTAAATTTTTTCAATCAAATAAAATGTTCTTTACCTAAAAACTTTCCAAAATAATTTTTTTTCAATTAAAAACCATCCGTTAAAATTTCTATTAAAAATATCCGATTAAAATATCCAAAAAAGCCATTCAATTAAAACTATCCAATTAAAACTATCTAATTAAATAATTAAAAATTTAAAAGTTTTTTTCAAAACATTAAGACAGAATAATTAAGTCTTTTTAGTTAAAGATTTAAACTTTAAAAACAACAACATACTCAAATCCCTGTTTTTCAAGAAAAATCAATTAAAACCACTCGGATGCAAGAGCAAAAGATTAAGATCTTGTTACATGTGATCATGAATTACAGAGCAATAGATTCAAGGAACCTCTTAACTGAAATGTCTAATATTATGCACAGTTATATATATATATATATTTAATGGATGAAAAATATGAATATGACTACCTATTCTTTTGAATTATAGCATTGCTCTAAAAATAACCGCAGGAAAGTGAATTATAAGCATAGATTTATAATAAATATTCATGCTCTATTACGGATATTTTTCTCAAAATTTAGAATATGAAATACCAGTGTGTTTCTGCATATTTTCGAAATATGGATAGTTAAAAGCAATTTTTCCCTCCTATCTTAAATATAAATATTATATCATGGATAAATATTATATCATATAATTGCCTTTTTTCGGCTAATATTCATGTAATATGTAGATGGAGCATGCGTCTTAATACTGACGAATTCACGCGAATTAATGATTGTGCAATAAAAGAAATAAACCAATATATTAAACGCTGTTATGTTTGAAAGCCAAAAAAATATTTTTAACTAGTCACATGAGTTTTTCGCGAAACTACCAATAATTGGACATCTGAAATTCTTTCTAGCTTTACAATTAAATTTCTAAAGGGAATTTATAATATTTTTCCAATTTTCGAACATCACATGGCAATTGAATCGATAGCTAATATTTATAAATTAGTATATGGTCCCGCAAGGCACACATGATTTAAATTTATTTTGAATAATTGAAGCGAATTGCGTGGAATTTTGAATAAGGTTTTGTAACACGTTGAGTCCCCATTACTCCGAAACCTGAAACTTCTAAGTAGAGTTTTCAGAAATTTGAAATTTGGCTTTATTTTATTATGTGAAATCAGGTACGTTGAAAACCGGCATTGATGACGATTAAATTCTTTTTTATAAGTTAACTAACAATATTAGTTAAGTTACCGTATATTTCCGAATAAAGGTTACAAAAAGGAAGATGGTTGCACTTTGATGGGTTTTCTAAGGCCCGGGTAGACTTTAACTGAATTAAAATTTCTAAATATAAGCCGATCCAAGTATAATTAAGCTTAACTAAATCTTTTTTTCTTTTTCAAAATTTGTCCAAAACCCGAATCCCAAATGTAAGCCGAAAAAAAATTCTGTAATGTTCGAACGTATCGTAATATCTCGACATTATTTATGGTATTGTATTACTACTTCTAGTGTATGTTTTAGTAATTTTCCAATAGCCGGGTGCAAATTTGGCCAACTTGAGATTTTTCATGAGGGTGACAACTCAACAAACTAGTAATATAAATATATTCGAAAGTAAAATCACCCTTTGCCATAAAAAGACTAATAATTCCATTTGGGAGATTTATCGCTTGCGCGAGTCTAAAGGAAAGTATATGCGTGTTTTACTAACTGGCGTATCTGTATATAAGCTATCCCCGTAACTTAGCTTCGAAAAAGTTCCGAAAATTCTCAATTATAGACAGAAATATAATGTAATTAATAACTTATTTCTCTCAGAGGCACTGTTATTCAATTTTATCCAGCTGTGGCAAAAATTGCAAAAAATTTAAAAATTTCCTTTTTTTGACAAGAGTTATAATATAATATTTCAATAGCAATACTTGTTAATGTTAGTCTGTGTCAAACTTGATAGAAAAGAAAAAGAAATGATACACAGAGTGTGGATATTAATTTCATATCGTAAAATCATATCTATTTACTTATATTAATTGTTACTATAGTGATTGCTGAACATTTTAAAAGGTTAGGAGTACAAATTTACTTTTGATTTTATTGTACATTTTGAACTTTGAACAAATCTACGTATAGTTTGGAAACTTTTTACATAATTTACCTTCCTTATTTGGACTCGTCCATTAATGATTGTAGTCATCCATTAACGTAATCGGATGATTGCTAATGCGTTTGTGGTCTCGTCTACGCCATTTTGAATTTCTGAACGTAATAGTATTCCTACAGAAGTTTTACTTAACTTCTCAAAGTACTATTGCATTTGCTATAAAATAATGAAATGCGCTATAAAAATGTGATATGAAAGGTTCGGTCTATTTACTTTTGCCCTTCCATTTTTTTTAAAAAACTTGTTTATTTAATGGGTTTTCAGTTATTTGAAAACATATCCTAAAAAGATCGAAAGAATGCAATCGAAGAGAAACTTGCCTTTTTTATTTGTTTGGGTGCACTTTATTGCTTTTAAATAAATAGAATAGTGAAGTTTGAGATTGTAAGGGTAATTTACTCTCACGAATTCGAAATGGAAAGTAGACGGGATGAGAGAATTCGCTAAACTATCAAGTTCCAGATTAAAGAGAGATTACTATGTAACCAAAGATTACTATGTAACATAAATAAATAACAATAAATTTCGTAAGAAGGGAATTCGTGAATTTTTTTCTTTAAAATTAAAAACATATTATGAACGTACTTGAAATTCTTCGATTTACTTCAAATATTTGCTTAAGAACTTGACAGTTTTACTAACTTTGACTTCTAGCTTGTTCATAAGAATTTTTTTTTTTTTTTTTTGCTTTTTTATAATGTAATAATTTTTTTTAAAATTTTAATTCATAATGTTTTTTATATTCTAATCTTTGATATGTCTTCAGATTCGTTATTTTACTTTACTGTCTGAAATCTTGTTGTATTTTTATAGAACTTTTCTTCTAATTATTTTTTCAAAATGGTAGGTTAATTTGAATACAGTAAAAAGATTAAACCATAACATTCCTTCAATGATAAAATTCACTATTAGATTGGGATCTAATATAGAATAAAAATTTAATAAATCAAGAGTTGAACAAATAAGTTCTGTAGGTAATAGACTACAGGGTGTTTCGAAATTCATGGGCAAAAAGGGGTAATAGTAAACATCTAAACAAGCAATTTTCCGCTATACAATCCATAGGCGAAGAGCAAGCGGTGAACCGCTAGACAGCGCTGTAATGGAAAATATAAAGCGCGAGTTTTCTTGCACATCGTCATTTCTATCGTAGATTTCAGGAGGTATGACGATGTACAGTAATCAGGTAAATGTTAGCCTCATGAAATCCGCGGTAGAAGTAACGACGTGTAAGAAAATTCGCACATTATACTTTACATTACAGTGCCGTCTAAGCGGTTCATCGCGCTTGCTCTCCTATGCATTGCGTAGTGAAAAAATGCTTCTTTCAATTTTTTTTTTATCAACACTTACAATTTCGCCCATGGGTTTCGAAACACTTTGTATGTCACACGAGTAATGAAACCACGCACAGGCTTCAAGATTTCTTTTAGGCTATGACCTATTCCTAATTATTGCAGTTCGCCACTCTTCCTGAATTCCACGGTAGAAATGACGATGCGTAAAAAAAATCGGACTTTATGCTTTTCATTACAGCGCCATCTAGCTTTTCATTATCTCTTTTCCGCCTATACATTGAATGGCGAAAATTGCTTGTTTAGATGTTTTCTATCGCTCCTTAAATTTTTACCCTTGAGTTTTGAAAAACCCTGTATAATGAAAATTACATATATTTGTATGAGGCATATATATATATATATATATATATATATATATATATATATAACACATCAATCAATAACTCCCGAGACTAACATTGAAAACATTTTTTTTGCAAATTTTTTTTTTATTCATCAACATAACACCTTTTGTTAATCACCTTTTAGGGTGATACAATCGTTCCAACGCTTTTCCAAATCTTTTTTTTTTTCCCCAATTTTTTTTTTCGCAAGAAATCTTTTTTGTTGCGAGTAAATAGTGATAAACAGCTTTCTGAATCATCGACTCGTTGCTGTTTTTGTTCCATCGAAAGCAATCGCGGCACCCACTTGGAAAAAACCTTTTTCACTTCACTTCAAAAAACCTTTTTCACTTCACTTCAAAAAACCTTTTTCAGTAAATACACTTCCATATGATATCTGTGTCATCTCAGCAATCTCACGGAGCTTCACTTTACGATCTTTCATTATAATTTTTGTCACTTCCCTCACATTTTCCGGTGTAACGGCTTCCACAGGTCTACCCGAGCGTTCCGCGTCATTTGTGTCGGTACGACCACGTTTAAACTCGGCAAACCACCGACAAATCATTGCTTTTGATGGACAAGAGTCCGGGTAACATTTTTCAATCCATTGTTTCGCTTGCACGGTGTTTTTACCCACTAAAAAACAATGTTTTATCAGAACACGAAACTCGATTTTTTCCATTTTTTAAACAAACTACAAAACGACTTTACTCCAACCTCGATAACTCAGCTGTTTCTGGTCCGATCGACTTAAAATTTTGACACGTTTCAAGCAAAGCTTAGTACTCTAGAAAGATCTGGTTACTGGTTTACTACGAGCGCCATCTCTGGGTTAGTCTCGGGAGTTATTGATTGATGTGTTATATATATATATAGGCATATATATATATATATATATATATATATATATATAATGTAAACGTGTATTGGCTTTTTATTTATATTTTATTATTCTCAATTCTTGAACCTGAGAGCTATATTTTCTACATAATGCATTGTTCGCTTTTTAATGTAGTCTCCATCCCTTTCCCTGCACTTGTGCCAACGCGTGATTAGTCTGGCAAGATCATTGGAGAAAGTTTCCAGTAGTGGTTGTCGACACTAGGCCTGAAACGAAGCTTTCGCCCTAACGTCGGAAGGAAAGTGATATCTCTAAGGAGCTTTTTCATCTTTAGGAAGAAATTAAAGCCTCTTGGGACAAGGTCAAATACAATGAACCCTAGCTGCCTCAAATTCATCTACATTAGGATCACCGTCTTCAAATTTAAGCACACCAACGATATTTGGGAACAAAGACAGCATATATACATGATGCTTATAGCTTTTAGGTACAATAAGGATAGTAAAATTTGGCAAAAAATTAAATAACATCGGTAAAAAACGATTTTTTTTGCACACGGGTTTTCCTTCTAATTTCACACTCTGCGTAACATAATTTTTATACCTTCAATTTTATGAGCAAAAAAGAACGTTGAGTCATATTGAATTTATTCAATATATAATTTAAATAATTTATTTTATTATTTCACGTTTATTCAACTTATCATCTAAAATAAATGCGAGTACAATTTTTTGCTTAATCAAGCATTATGTTAATCATTTAAGTTACATGTAATTAAAATTAAAGTAAACGATACATTATGTTATAAAATTGAATATTGTATCAGCTACATGTAATTAAAATTAAAGCAAATGATAAATTATGTTATTAAATTGAATATATTATCAGCTATATGTAATTAAAATTAAAGCAAACAATAATTTCTAATAGAACGTTTTTGGCAACCATTTCGTGACTTGGCGAGAAATTTGGGTAAAATTTAATTCTTTAAATAATTAGCTTTAATCAATTAATTTTTATTAATTATAGTTAAGTTATCGTATTACATCCAAAACAATCGTGTATTGAAGTTGTCAGCTCAATTGAGCGCTTTAAAATGTGAGGAAAAAGCTTTTAAAGTTTTGACCCAGACAAAGTTTTAGTTTGAGTTAAAGGAAACCTATTTCATAAAGCATGGCTTTTGTGGTATTACTTTTCAATCAAGCGTCGTAAGAAGTTTTGTAACTTAAACATATAAGGAAAAGAGAGTAAAAAATATATAACAAAACTCCATCTTTACAAACATAAAAAATGAGTTAAAATAAAAACGGAAAAAAATGGCAGACCACCATGTTTAACTTCATTCTGTTGTATAAGATAAATCGAATTAAAAATACCATCATTTCCACATTAAATTAGAGCAACCTCTAAATGGTGTTTCCCTTCTTTCTTATTTTCCTCCAAGACGTGTTATTTTTTTCAATGTGGTTATCCCTTGAATGCTCGTCGAGATTAATGAAGTCAAAAGAGTAATGGATTCCATGACAACGCGGATGGATACATTTCACTCAATTTCTCTCGTGTTTTTTTTTTTTTTTCCTTCTTTATTTCTTTCCCTTTCATGTGAGATATTTCTTTGCAGCAAACTTCACCCAAACAGAGAATATAGTGAAATAAAAAATAAATATGTGAAATTTTCTCCCAGACATTTGAAAACCTTAGAAGATTTTTCAGTTGCATAATTCAAGACATCTTCATGGACTTGTTTATTTTTCCCACTACAGAAACACTAGTATGAATTTGGTTGGGAAATTGAGTTTGAATTATTTTGAGGTAGTTCAATGTGTTTTATACTCAGCTTGGGGAGCTTATTGAATAACTGTGAAATGTTGAAAATGCAGTGAACCAAAATAAAAACAACAACTCAATTTAATAAATTTGTACTTTCGTGTACTTTAAAAAAAAACAGATTACAAAATAAAGAACATTTATTCGATGATTTTATCAATTTTATTTGACTTCTGCAAAACTTATGATTAAATTACGAATTTATGTAATATAGGTAAAATGTTACTTTCAGTATAAATAGAAATTTCGAGACTCTCAATATAATAAAATTAATTTTTGAATTTGAAACAAAAACATGTTTAACTCTGACGATATCTCTTTGCTGCTAATATGTCTTGTAGCTTCTAATTGATTGGAAGGTCAGTGTATTTAGGAAAATCTGTCGATATATTGTGCCATAAATTCTGTTTGGAATCTATGTAGTTGATTTTTATTTTTTGCCTCTTTTTTTGTAGCCTTTCCATCATATACATCCACAAATGTCCTATAGGGTTTAAATCTGAATTTTTTTGAAGGATGGGAGTATCAATAGTTTTAAATTTTACACCGAAATCACTCCTTTATAATCCGAGAGTTTTGCTTAAGATAAAAGTATTCAACCAAGAAATAAAATCCCATTAAACTCAATTTGTAGATATTTCTGCCAAATTTTCGTTTAGAATGTTTAAGTTCAACATTTTGTATTTCATCTTCGGTAGACACTTAATCTCAAGTATTACTTACTCCAACAGTAATACATACCCTAACACATCCGATAGCATTTTTGCAATTGCTGATTTAAGTGCTGTTTTTTCCATTCGCCACACCAAGAGTGTGTTACATGCGACCCAAACAAACTTAATTTCGACCTAACTGCAAAAATAAAATACTTCAAAAAGTCTCATAATTTTCTAAAATAATATTTACATTTGCGACAGACATTTACATTTTTGACAAACAAGTATAGTTCCTTTTGAGATGTGTATTATCTACAATTTAGTATTTAAACCTTTTCATGTAACTACGGATGCACAGTTTCACAATTGATTATTGCTTCAATTCTGAGTAACTTCACTATAGAAATTTTGGGTTGCTCTTTCACAATTCGTCTTTCTCTTTCAAACGAGGAAAATCTAGGAACTACCACTTTCAGTGGATCTTTCTAAAAATCAATATCAGTTGTACGCATTTATTATGTAATAATAGAGCGAGACTCTCTCAAAGCTTCTGAAATATTTAACGGCGTCTCTCTTCAATAAGGATGACAGAAGTTGAATCGCCAAAATAACTAGTCCAAAGGAGAATTCCTTTTGCACTAGTTGATAAGAGCACAGCAAAAAAGTGACAGGTCAACTTTTTTTGGACTCGGTGATTGAATATTTAAAATGCGGAAGGCATTCGAGATTAACAGACCTTCCCCTCCTCTGCGTAGAACCCTTCCCCCCAACTATGGCGGAATAAAAATCTTACAGTTGTAGTGGTCACTCAGGACTTTAACATTATGATAACTCAGCCTAGAATTACTGGTTGCCTGTACCCCCGATGCAAAATCTTGCCTCTGTGAGAGTATATAACTACGCCATCATTCATAAATCACAACTGTTGATATATCGGCTAAGTTGTACTCGTAAAATAGACACTCCATCCCATCTCGAGGCATTAGATGACATCTAATGGAAATTATCCAAAAACGAAACTCGTTACCCCAGGATGGGATGTATATATGTTGCAGTAATAGCTGGAAAAGTGACCTTCTCTACAAATATCGTCCAGATTTTTCCTCTTCGTATCATCCTGATATTGGAGGAGAAGTATATGACTGCTCTCTTCAATAAGGATCGCAGAAGTTCAAACACCTTTATAACTAGTGCGAAAGGGAAACTGTTTTGGCCTATATTCTATCTTTTTTATTCCTTCTTAATCTGATTTTAAGATTTAGTTAGATTGAGGAATCTTCATTGAGTTTTTGGCGCAGCATATCCAGAATTGGCTCTTGATCCATAAAATTACTATCCCTCACTCACTCTTTTGGCCTAGTTTATAAGAGCACAGCAAAAAGTGACCGGACAATTTTCTCGGGATCAAATGGTTACAAGATTCAAATTATCTCTGTCGCGGTTGAGGAAAACCAACCTGTTCCCTGATGAAGAGCAAAAAACATTACTCCGGCCGAATACTCAATATCTCTCGTTACATCGCAACTTGCAAGTTTTTCTTATAAAACTAGCATTTCACATCACATTTAAGGCTGTCATTTTATATTTTTACAAACTTTTATTTAACTCGCTATGTTCATATGTAACCATTTATCAAATGTAACCTCCCGATTTAAAATTTACACTCGAATTTAACCTAATTCATGTCATCCGATTGAGCTGAAATTTTGCGTATACATATAATTCCAATGACAATACAATACTTTGTACGAGGATGTTCTGAAAAGTTTCCGACCTCAACAAGAAGATGAAAGCACTCATTAATAAAAGTTAAAAAATGTGGTTATAAATCTTTTGACAGGTACTCAACAAAATTTCAGCCATTTGGGAAGCGCAGTTATTGTTTGACAATCGTTTGGATGAGTCGATGTGAGTATTTTTATAAAAATGGGAAGAAATCGAGTATCGAGCTATCAAAATGTTTCTTTTTGAAAGGCAATATACCTACACAAATAAAATATGAGTTTACCGCTGTGTACGGGAACTTTGCCTCATCATTTACAGCTGTGAAATTTTGGGCAGCTAAATTTAAATGTGGCCGTACCAGCTTGAGAGACGATAAACGTTCGGAAATCGCTAGAGTTCACTAATTGTTGCTAGATGGCTATCGAATTAAAGTGAGAGAGATAGCAGAGGCTACAAATATGTCCAAAGAACGTGTTTTAGATCTATATTTAGGTATGGGAAAGCTGTCCACACGTTGGGTTTCGCGTTTACTCACATTAGGCCAAAAACGTGTTCTGATGCCATTTCCAACGCTCTGTTGGCGCAGTTTAGGCGTAATAAATCAAAGTCTTGGAGCCGGTTCATTACTGTGGTTGAGACATGGATATTCCAGTAAACGTCCGAAACAAAAACACAGTCTAAACCGAGGAGTGCGAAGAGGGAATCGGCTGCAAAAAAAGTAAAAACTATTTTTTCGGCTGGGAAAGGGGGGGGGCCCCTTTTTGGGGGAGAGTCATAGAGTAATCATAATCGATTATCTTCAAACAAGAATAGCCATTACAGGAGTATACTACGCATCATTACTTGACAAGATGCAGGTAGAAATGGCTGAAAAAATGGCTACATTTGCAGAAAAAAAATTCTGTTTCATCAAGACAATGCGCCGTTGTACACCTCAGCGGTTGCCATGGCGAAACCCATGAATTATGATTTGAACTGCTTGACCACCCTCCTTACTCACCACATTTAGCCCCAAGTAATTTCTTTTTATTCCCTTTTCTAAAAATTGCACTCAAAGGACAGATATTTTCGTTAAGTGAGGAGGCCATCAACTTTGTAAACAATAATTTTGCAGAGAGAGACGCGGATTACTATTTCGACGGGTTAAAGAGATAGAAATATCGCTGGGGGAAGTGTGAAGACTTACAAGGAGACTGCAGAAAAATAAAAATAATTTCAGTTTCCCTCATTTCAGTTGAAATTAGGCCCACAGGTATCGCTAATATAATGGTTTTGCAGTCTTTAATTTCCAAACTAAGTAACATTGAGTAAATATGAATAAAAACATTTTGAAATTCATCTTTTATTTAAAAAATAGACTAAACGGTATACAAATATTTTTAAATGTAAAATAATGTAAAAACTCGAGGCATTAACATTTCCTTGATTTTATATTCATTTAAGTAACTGTGATACTAAATTTATTGGCATTTATACCTAAGAACCTTAGTGCTTTAGTAAGTTATATATTTTACATTTAAAAATTATTTCTATACCTTAAGTCTTCCTTTAATAAAAACTTTGATTTAAATGTTTATAATTATATATATTATCAATAATGATATTTTAACCATCATTTTATCATGTGGTACAAAATAAAAACTTATTCTTCAAACAAATTTTTGTTCTCTAAGCTGCGACAAGCTTTTATCCCAGATTTTTCGCCATAAGCGTTTACTGTAACTCACTATGCTATCTTTCCATAGTTTCTCAATTAAGTTTTTCTTATCATCTGAAATCTGATTTTTCTTCACTGTCAAAATTTCAAGGAAGCAAAAATAAATTTTAAAATGTTTCATTCCTATAGTTTTGAATATTACGCGTACAAGAAATCGGTAAGTTCTTAAAAATATACATCTTGACAGTGTACAGTGAAGATAAAGTAAGTGTCAAGGTTGTATTTTGGCACATGAAAAAAAATACCATATTTTTTTAAAAATTATTTTAAAGTTTGATATAATATTTTATTGAAACCAAATAAAACTATTTCTATCTTTGTAGAAGATACTTTTTTGTTGAGTTTTATTTCATTTCGAAAACACAAATTATTTAAAGCAATATTCAGCGACAAAATCGAATCTTGTTGCCATCCGACTTTTTTATGGTACCCAGCATATAAAAGACTCAAAATTCTTCGTAAAACTCATTTTGGAATTTCTATAATAAATTGCTGTGGTTTATGAAAATAAAGTGCCTAATAGCATTTTAACAAACACAATCCAATTCAAAAATATCAAACTTCAAGTTTAAATTATTTTGTGCTATTTTTCGGAGTTTATAATACGTGAAAATGGTAATTATGAAATTTTATTAAAATGAAACTAATAGCTGTACTATATACAAAAATAGAAATATTCAGTAGATTTTCAGCAATGCGCATGTTCTTGTAGATGGTAGGAAAATCCCAATTGGAACATGTCAGACAGACAATAAAAATAATCCTAAACAACACTTTCTCTAATGAAACCTTAATTGTTTTGCGCATAGAACAATACACAAGACAATACTGAAACATGTAGATGTTTTCTTTCCTTTAGAACAAATCTGATAAAAACATACTCAACATAAGAGGTCATTGAATGCAAATTTCATTACAGTTAAGGGAGATAGATGTGGATTATTTAATTAAATCTTGGTTAATTTAAGATGAAAACAATCAGAATGGGAATTGTGTAGCGTTAAAAGTTATCATCTAATTATATTAAGAATACTATATAAAGTTGTAGTTACTATCACAACTGAATTTATATTAGTTAGTCTTTATTTTTTTTATTATAGAGCTTGTTAATCCTATTTGTATGAAGATTTGCTTAAATGATAAACCACATTTCTATGATGGGAGAAAAACCAAAATTTTACTCATTTTTTCTGTTATGGTTTTTATCATTATCGCAATAAAATACGAAAATTAAAAAAAGAATAATTAAAAATAAACTGTTGACTTTGAAAAACAGAGTAATACGGAACAAAGAGTTGAATAAAATTTTACCTAAAATATTTTAAATAAATACAACATCACAATGTAATTTTTCACTTTAAATTCTAATATGCATCAGAGTGCTCTGAACGTTTCACATGCATTAGGTAATGGAACAGAAAACAAGTTTCTAAAAATTTAAAGACGCGCGTTTGGAGTTATTTATTTTAGATAAGTTAATAACACAAAATAAAAAGTAAGAAACAGTGATGTATTTTTAATGTGTGCTTAAATGCAAATATCTTTTCTGAAGGTAGTACAAGTTTTAAAAACCAAGCCATTTTGATTTTGCCGGAAAATAACAAGAGAACGAAAATTGACAAAATAAAATTATTCATACATTCGATAAAGAGTTAAAATGAAAACTTTGCTTATACCTAATACTTTGAAGAAACCGTGTCCAAAGCAAAATTTACTTGCATTTTCAGGACGTCGAAACATTTATACAACTGTAACGAAATTCCAATTCCGAAAACAACATTCTTGTGAGCAGTAGATGCAGATATGTTGTTAGTATTGATTAAAAATTATTAAAATACATTATTTGTCATGGCAGAAATTTAAATAGAATTTTTTTTCCTTAAAAAAAAGAAGAAGATTTAAAATGGTGCAATTTTCTTACATTATGTTCTGACTTTCCGAATTCTTACTACCAGTACGCATTACTTTGCAAGTAGAAAAATTTCATCCAATTCATTTTGGCTCCTGAAATAAAATTACACAAATAAATTAGATCATCAGAATTTTTATTTCTTAAATTCTCTTCTCTATTAAAATTAATTTCAGAAACTTTTATTTTTTCAAGCAGAAAGACTCAATATTAAATATTCATCACAGCTATTTCTACCTTTTTCTGTTTATCATATGCATATTCGTTAAATCAAACATCGTTTTAAATATTGGATATAAATATTTTACTTTTAAAAATTTTCAACTACGTATAAAGTTGATCGAAACGCAACTTTTAATAATACACTCTATAACAAAATAAAAATAACGTCGCACCAAGAAGGAGTTGTCCGGTGGAGACAAAAATTAGCGGAAAGGAAAATTATGTACAGAATAGAAATGATTAAAATTTAAGAAAAATTGAAGGATTTAATTCAGTAACGAGCTCAATAAGGTGTTGACCCTTCTCTAGCCTGGGTGCAAGCTGCCACACGACGTGGCATAGATATGTGATAGTATTTGCGGTATTTCTTGCCAAATTTGCTCCAGTGGTCGGGCTAGGTCATCAACATTCACTGATAGATGCAGTCGTCTTCCCGTTATATCCCATACATGCTCGATTGAGAGAGATCTGGATGGCCAAGGGCGTGTTTAACAAGCTGTAAGACAGTTCATAGCAACACGTGTCGTATTTGGTCTGGCATTATCTTGCTGAAAAATAAGGTCAGGGTACTGCGACAGGAACGGTAGCAAAACAGGTCTCAGAATGTCGTACCGCTGTGCTGTAAGTGTGCTTCCAATGACGACCAAAGGAGTCCCGTTATCAAGAGAAATGGCACTCCTGATGGTCTTCGATGACTGTCAGGACACAGTTGGAAGTGAGATTCGTCACTAAAACACTATACGTCCCCAGTCAGCATCATTCCAACCTGATTGAGTCAAGCATCACTGTAATCTGGCTTGACAGTGTGCAGGCGGGAGTGGCAGGTAACGTCGCAGTCTGTACGAGCGTAGATTTCGCTCTATCATCCGTCTGTGAATGGTCATGGTGGACATCGGTGTGTAGATCGTATGTCTGATGGTTGATAACGATGAATAAGGCGCTGTGACAGCTGATCTGACTATCATTCTGTCCTCCCGATTTGCTGTGACTCTAGGTCGACCTCTACCATCATGATGCAGAAATCTGACATTGTCCACCCATTCTTAAAAGCATCCTCTAACCACTTCGAGCCATTGAAGAGCAATTCTCCGATTTGCCCAATCTGCCTCTTTCAATCCAATGATGCGACCTCTTTCAAACTCTGACAGTTGCAAGTAGTGAGCTCGAATCCTGCGGTGAGGCATTTTTTAATTTGTTGAAAGGTATCCTAAATCGCTAGCACCAGAAAATTTGACCATCAGAATGAGAATCGCTTCTTATATACACCTGCTGAGTGCGTAATTCCGATGCGCTGTAGCTCCCGCTATTCCTTCATTGGACACCAAATTTGAATCATTTGCATGATCGGTCCAAATGTCTTTGAAAACGAAATTTCATTACAATCGACAATTCCTTCTTTTTGCGTCGTTTCTTTTGTTATAGAGTGTATATTCTTTAATATATACAAAACTGTTTTGCTCATTGAATAATATTCTATAAATAGAATAATAATTTACAAACTATTATTTTTTTAATCTACTAGAAATTAAAACACACAAAAATGACTAAATTTTACCCTCCCGATATAGTGCAGACGATTTAATTCAATTACGTAAAAACTTCACATCAAAGTAATCCTTACTTTGTATTTAAACTTCGAAATAATTGCTGTTATTTATAAAGTGAAAAAAAAATTAATGTTAATGCAAAGCAGTTTCGTGGTACAATTATTTTTCTGATTTTATAATATTTAAGTAATAAATAATGAAAAAATTTCAAAACGATCACTAACTTGGTTATTTAAGTATTAAATGGAGCAAACACATTCGAATAATTATTTTAGAAAAGAGATATACATATACAGAGAGAAAATAATAACAAATACTCAAATGTTATAGGTATGATAAATTATAAATGGCAACTCATTTATAACGAGTGTTGTAAAAATAGTTAATTAAATGAAAATATTTAACAGGGTGAAATGTCTATTTCCCGACTATTTCTGTATATTTCTAGAATATTGCTATAACGCAAAATGGATCATGAAAAGAGTTAAATTTTCAAGCTACATATATGGGTAATTTATTCATATATAACTAAATAAGCAAATGAAAATTGAGCGGCCTTAAAAAATTCAAAAATTTATCCTATAATTTACACATCATAAATCTGTATAAATTTAGAATTTGCAGTCACTATCTTTGTGCTAATTGTTGAATAGTATGAAAATAATGACTACAAATTCTAAGTATTCATGGCACAAAAAGCAATTACCAAATTCATAAGAATGTTTAATTTGTAAATTCTAAATTCGTAGGGTTATATAATTTGTAAATTACAAATTCATTATGTTGTACAATGCATTTTCCCTATTTTGCTTTAAATACACTTATATATATATATATATATATATACACACATTATGCCCTCTTAAGTTCCAGAACATCATCGATTTGTTACGAAAATATACCTAGTGGAAATTAATGCGAAAAATAGAATGGTTAAAACGCGCATTTGTTTCTTCGTGATTTCCTACATTGTAACGTCACGAAACTTTAACAGAAGGAGAAACGATTATCTTTGGGGCAAAACACGACAACGAAATGTGGCACAGTTGTGTCGCTTGTGATCATTATTCAAAGGGACCCCAGTTCAAACCCCGAGGGTTGCATCCTTGCACTGATTGTCTTTATAAACAGAGAAGATAATACATAGATCGTGTAAAATAGTGTCGCATCAACTCAACGCAACTTACACTTCGTGTTCGAAATATTTACAGTATGCAAATACGTAAGAAATGTCACGCCTGTTCACCTGGGACTGCTATAAAAGAGACATCTTCTTGGGGTTGTAGTAAGTTGATGCTCAAGGTCATGGAGCGATTTTCCAAAATCAAGCATTGTGAGATGGTTTTACTGTAGGGTGAATGTGGACGCAAGGCACAAGCACCGTACGATGGTTCTCATCAAGCTATCGTAACTGTTGTAAAACGTTTAAGGGAGAGAGGCTGCGTGACTAGTTTAGCTCGATCTAGCAGACCAGCAAAGGTAGGACGACAAGTTCAATCGGATGAGGTATAAGCATACGCCTTCGCATATCCGAAATGCAGCACAAAAGAGATCAGTTAACAATGTGTCGTTTTGAAAAGTCAGGTTTGGAAAATCCTAAGCGAATTATGCGCTCATCCATACCGACTTATGCAGTAACGGGTTTTATTGAACGGAAATATCGAGCAACGCTATGCATGATTCTACTTTGTCATGAATCAGATACAGATCCAACCAACAATTTTGGCAGATATAGTGTGGACGGGAGAGACATATTTTCCACGGAATGGTATGTACAATAGGCTATTACAAGGAGCTGGAAAATCCTAGATGTTTTACCGACGTTCGACATCAAATGCGATTTGCTATTAACGTTTAGTGTGCAATTTACAATATCAAGCTGATCAGCCTAATATTTTATGATTGCATCTTAACAGGTGTACGATATTTACAATTCTACAGAACATAATACTCAATTTTGGGGAGAATATGCCGTTGTTTAATCTTAGGTATTTATGGTTTTTTTTCAACATGACGGCGGGCTTGCTCACAAGATATCTCTTCAAGGAATTCGGGAACCAAATAATTGGGTGTGGTGGTTTCGAAGAGTTGTCTCCACGTTCTTCTGATCAGACTCCAATGTATTCTTTCCTATGGAAATACCTGAAACAGCAGGTGTATGTAACTTCTCCACAAATATTGCAGAATCTTAAATGACGCAAAACGGAGCTTGTGCCAACGTGCCACGCCCTAATCTCCAATGTGTGGAATGTGACATTCAAACGAGGATCCGAATGTGCATTACAGCTTTTGAGAAATTTGATATTTCAAATAAAGGTATATTGTTATAACTAATTGTTTCTATTTCTTTCTCCGATCGCTTTGTCACGTCACAAAGTAGGAAATCACGAAAAAACAAATTCTCGTTTTAACCTTTCTATTCTTCGTATTAACGTCCTAAAGGTATCTTTTTGAACGAAATCCATGATACTCTACAGCTTTGTAAATAATTTGTTTCCCTATATCGTTAAAGTTTTCAGGTAGGAATGCTATCTCCACAGTGTCCCTCTAGGTGGGATTTAAAGGTATTTGAAGGAATATCTATATTATAATGCAATTGAAATAAAGGTATCAACTTTAATGATTCATGTACATATTGTAAAATATTACAAGGTTTCTCACCAATCGTCTACCTTGAAGGGGAAATTATACACGTAAGCATATACCACACTTCAAATAATTCAGATCAGTAGTTGCGAATGATTTAGAATAATTTAATACTTTAAGACATTAACATTTCAATTATTATATTATTCAATATTATATTAATTCAATTATTATATTATTCAATATTATATTATTTCAATTATTATATTATTCACTATTATATTATTTCAATTACTATATTATTCAATTTCAATTTCTATATTATTCAATATAGTATTGTATATAAAAGCATAACTAATTTAATTAGAACAAAAATCAGGAATGAAATTTGTTTAAATATTTACGAAAGTTATAGCTAATGGACTACTGAAGATATATATCTCGTGTCGGAATGTTATCTAACTAGTATGAAAGACGACAAAGAGCTACTATCGACTAACCTTGTGACATCAGACATATTATGTTTGGCACCTTGCATCCCAGGAGAATTCAGTGCCAAGCATCAAAACCAAATAACTAACCATAAATATCAATGCAAGCAAGATTCGAAAACGACCCCAAAGAATTCTTGTTAGTTGCATAAAGCGAACGACGAATCTACCAGTTTGATTTGTCTTCCACTCATTTGCTGAATTTGCAAGGTCCAGACCGATGACGGAGTGACGGATATCCGGACAATTCCATGAGGGAAATCAAGTTTGATAGTTGTCGGAGGACAGCAGTCTGAAATCAACAAGGCATATACTTCTTTTCCTATTCTGCTGTGTTCTTCGGGTATAAATACCAGTACGGTGCTCACGCAGAACTCTTCCAATTCGCATATTAGTTCATGCAGAAATATGTTATTTCAATAGTCACCTCATGAAAAAGTGAGATGTTGCAAGAGGTTAGAAGAGAATCACCACATGGTATGAAACTGCTGTAGGCTGGTACTACAAAATAGGACTTAAAGTCGAAAGAAGTTTTTCAGATTTAAAAGTACTCCAATTTATATATATATAGGTGTACAGAAATTAAGGACAAGATGGGGTTTCCATATAACGTTGTACAAAAGCTTTGCAAATCAACAAAAATAATATCACAAGTTCCCCCAAGACGTAATAACAGGAGTAATATAAGCAAAACTTACCAAAAAATAAATAAAAAAAGGATAAAAATGAACTTTATTGAAAAAGTAGCATGGAGCACAATTCCACTGAACCACGAAACGTATACATGACAGATACCCAGCCAGAAACATCCAGCCTTTTGTAGGGAATGTGATTTCCCCTGAATATTATGCAAGTTTTACATCATTTGTCCATACTGAGAAGGAGGTTGTTAATTAGTTGTAGAGGCCATGCAGCCCATTCATCTAGTACTGCCAATCGGAGCTCTGGAATCGGTAATGGTGGTACTTCACGTCCTGCTAAGAATCTCCCTAGAAAGTTCCATGCATGGTCAATGGGATTTAGATTCCGGAGACTTTGCCAGCCAATCTTTGCGTTCAATATCCTTATTGCCTAACAGCTCTTCGACTGTTTTTGTGCGATGAGCTGGTGCATTGTCGTTCACAAAAAGGAACTTCGGACCTATTGCACATCTAAAAAGACGCACATACGGAAGAAGAATATCGTTACATTAGAGGAAGGATGAACCTCCTTCGAAGATGTGAAGGTCACTACGACAACCAAGCATGATGCCTCCCAAAACGAGAGCATCGTGACCTCAAAACCAATCTCTTTTAATGATATTGTAGGGGTTTTGGTGGGTTCTGCGCTCTCACCAGATGTATATGCATCCAGAATCACTACTCAGACTAAACCTGTTCTCATTTATAAGGGGTACTTGACCACATTGATTATTTATCCAATTCTGGAGGCACACCACAAGAAACACCTTCTCCGATGAGCAGGCGTTAAATATACACACAGTACATGTTGTCGTGAAATTCTTTACCGTGGCAGCTTCCTGGTCATTGCAAAGCGTGATATTGATCTAATCACCTGTGCTATGTATCTAATGATTTCTCCCGCTGTTTGCCACCTGTTCGTTCAGGCCTGCAAAAGAACCCGTCATCAGTAGGCGTGTTTGCTCATGGACGACCTCTGCTGAATCGTTGTTCAGCGCCGCTCCTTTTGTTTGAAATTTTCTCCAAAATGATGAGACGTTGCTGTGAGCAATCCTATAAATAGGACATTCCATATTTTCTTTGAACGATTGTTATATCTTTTATGTTGTTAACGCTCGATCAATCATAATGCTCTCCCTAATTTTGAAAGTTCAAAGTGAAGAAAAAGCCATAATAGAGTTTCTGCAAAAACGTTAAATTCACTTTGGATAAAATATTTTCTGAGATTTATAAATGTTCAATACATGTTATCTTGAGTAACACTACATAATTCTAAGACCAAGCTCTTGTAGCTACTCGTCCCAACATATTTTTATCGATGTCTTCTCACTTGCGATAATTGTCGTCCTTATATATCGTGTTACGGTGTGTTCAAAAAATACCCCACGTAGTTGAATGAATTATCAATCATTTCATGCTTGCCCGCTGTGTTGAGAGGATATGTTAACCCTTTCGCTACCGGTGGGGGGAGGGGGAAGAAAAAAGAAGTGCTTCTCTGGGACCGCGGCTTCTTACCGCGGTGTGTCACTCTATGCCCAGACAATTTTAGATACTAAGTCTAATTCGTGAAAAAAAAAATTCCTCTAAAATCGGTTATTCATTAAAATATTTTGGTATTTACATATATTATTTAAAATGCATTAAAATTAATATATATGAAAGAAAAAAAGATTTAATGAAAATTGAATTTTTATACATAAGAAATCATACTTTTAAGAAAATACGAAATATATTTACATATGTTATATAAATTTCGTGGTATAATGATGTACCATAATATGGAATGTATAGATATAAGAGATAAATCTTATTTTGCTGTATGATATATTTATAAAAAAAAATTAATGCATAGTACAACGTCACATGTCTTACACACATATTTTGACACTTCACGCAAGATTTTGAGCAAAGGGCCCATCTTAGACCCTTTTTTTTTTTTTCTTTAATGTCTATGTACAGATTTCGATTATTTTTGCTAACGTTACTGTCAGATTCATTCATTATTTCGCAAACCTTAGTATCAGATAAATGCTTTCTTTTCGTCATGACTGACGCTACAAATAAAAACGACTGAATGAAACGAACAGCTGAGGGCATCTGCTACCAAAAGCCCTAACCCCCATAAAGGGCCATACATTTTCATTCGAACTATTAAGAAGCAAGCAAGAAAGAAAAAAGTAAACCGAAAGCTAGTGCACGCTTTAAATTATGTCATTATATTTAAAGAACCGCGCCGCAACGTGTGCTTATAACAATTACCTCCTCCTGGTAACCAGAAGAGAAATCCAAGCCCATATCACCAAGGTCAACACTCCAAATAACCTATCTATATAGATTCCGCGGTATTGTAACGCCATATAGTAACATTAAAAAAATCAAATAAAACGTTCTCATCAAGCGTATCTTTATTGATAAGTTGGGCCGTAGAAGACACTCACGGTTCGTATCGCTTGTGATACGCTGGGAGCGAACGGGTTAAGTTTCCAAGCAAATAGTTTCATGCACGGGAATCATTGTTCCATCCGATAGTCTCTACCGATCTGTTAGTTTTGCATTCACGAGCATCACTTAGTGACATTGGGCTAATCGAAGGTTTTTTTTCACTAACCTCGGGTAGTTTTTGTAATTTTAATTGCAAAATATTTCAATCCCTCTCCAAGAAAATGGAACGTTACTAAGCAAATTAGATGAAGATAAGACGTGTAATGAAATGAATTAAAATGACACAACTACAATAGAATTGAAAGGAAGAGAAGAGGCAAATCATAACAAGAAGCTGATAGATGTTTGTCAGTCAATTGGAATGAATTGATGTAGTTGATCGTTTGTAGTCAAAATTGGTAAACGTGATTCTTGGTTAGTGTAAGGGATATCAGGAGTCTAATCTGCTGTTTTCGAGAAGTGTCTCACTCGATACGAAGATAAGCTAAAATTTTGTTATTTAATACAATGTTAGGATTTATAGGAACGTGGAGAGCTATTGGAAAGACAGCGATATTGCATGATATGTGATGAAACCTAATAATTTGCGTTATCCTTTTTCTAATGTCTCTTCAGTTGAAACTAGAATCTTACTGGCTATTGAATTACAATTTACAAAGTCTGTAGATTAAAACAATGAAAGAGAGGAGCTACAATTTGCCTTAAAACTAGTAGTAAAAATAACCGTTATGTTTGTACACACCTCTACTCAATGTTAAAGGAAGTCAAAGTTACCCCTATTCAAGAAAATTTATTTTCTCTGTAGCAAACTAGCATTTGTCGAATTCCGAGATGCAATAAGTTCTGTGA
This sequence comes from Nephila pilipes, assembly GCA_019974015.1. Taxonomy (NCBI): domain Eukaryota; kingdom Metazoa; phylum Arthropoda; class Arachnida; order Araneae; family Nephilidae; genus Nephila; species Nephila pilipes. Next base: position 29,548 of record BMAW01082053.1, on the reverse strand, counting down.
ACACAACACCAGGGGCATTTTTTTTTTGTAAAAACTACTTTTACAAATACTTGCACAATGTTATGTAATACAAAGGACTAATTAAAAGCATGAAGATATTTCCTTAGTATAACATATAATAATTTTATAAATGTTAGTTTTTAATATCTGGTTGAGGTTTATGAAACATCCTGCATACGATAATAAAGAAAAAATCGTATATATATTGAATGGCTAAATTATTATATGCTTCTAGGACGTACCGTGTTCTAGGACTGTACCGTGCCTAGTTTAGTTTTAGTTTAGTTTATATTAACGTAGCACTAGAAGCAACACGAGGGCTATTGGCGACGGAAATCGTAATTTTGAAGCATGGTCAAGTGACGAGGACGACACCTGAGCTGGCACCCCCTCTCCTAACATCCACACCACACCAACGGGAGAACTTTGGGCCCCGAACAGATTTAACGTGCATCAGCCCCGGCTACACGGCGGGTCTTTGGAGGCCAAGGATCGAACCTGCGACAGAACGAAAACCGCCGGCCGCTAGCCCACGACCTTGACCACTAGGCTACAGCGGCCCCTGTACCGTGCCTAAGGCTTATAGTCGTGGATACGAGCCAAGCATTGTATTCGTCATTCCGTAGTTTCGAGCCCTGATGTTGTTAAAGGTGCCATGTAGCGGGGCTGATGCACGTTAAATTTGGTCGAGGTTCCAAGTTCTCCCGAATGTGTGGTGTGGAAATCTGGATAGGGAAGTTCTATTTCAGGTGTCATCTTCGTCACTTCGCAAAGGTTCAAAAATACGAGGTCCTTCGCCAATACACCCTACGGTGCAGTCCCCCCCCCCATTGTGAAGGAAATAAACAGTCACCCCAAGCACTGTACCTCTTGTGCTTCGGTATCTAAGGCAGCTAATGATAAACTGGAAGCACTGGATGGAAATAATCCTGGAATTTTACTGATTGAAGAATGTTGGTC
>BMAW01082049.1:0-11916 GCA_019974015.1 Nephila pilipes | reverse complement strand
TATATATATATATATATATATATATATATATATATATATATATGTAGGATTTCTCCAACTAAATATTAAGCAATTCATTATTATTTTTCCAATTTACTGTGAAACCAGTTCCTCCGATACTCAATAGATGTCGCCACGAATCAGAGTCATGTGATAAGTTCATGCAGCGCCACCTATCCCAGAAGAAAACTGAGTGAAGCTCATTTTCGCGCTCTTTTTCTCTCTTGCCGCTACTTTTTCCACTTCGCTTCTCCTTCGCTACCCGCGTCGGGAGTAAACTTCAAACGCCCGAGCCCGTTCCATCGCCCATCGCCAATATGGATTAAATGAGGCAGCCATCTATCCGTCTCGGAAGAACTGTTTACTACCTGTATATATATCATAGTATAAATACTTTTTATTCTTCATCATCTCTCCTAATAAGCAAATAAAGCTACTGCAAGCTGTCCTTGAATATCATCAACAACATTATATGGAATCCGAAAATACCCCCTAGACAACCAGCCCTTTGCGTAAGAGCAAACCATCGTAGATTCGGGATGAACAATCTCCATCACACCAATATCTACATATATATATATTTATATATATATATATATATATATATATATATATATATGTATATATATATATATTTATGTATAAATATATATACTTAAATCCTAATCAGCAATCCTAAATCATTCAAATTGTTAAATTCAGCACTTTACGTAGATGATTTATATTTTGGTGGAAATAATGTAGGCGAGTCATTTGAGTTGTCGACAGATATCAATATTAAAGAGGGGTGGATTTAATTTGAGGAAATTGAGATCCAATAGTAGAGGTTGGAAAAACTGTGGATGGATAATGGACTTATCAATGTTGATGTAGTGGTTGAACACCAGTTAAAGGTTCTAGGATTGAATTGGAATCCTGAGAAAGATGAGTCGTCGTTAAAGGTGAGGGGTCTGGTAGATTCTTCGAGCCCAGGAAATCATTACGAAACAGTAAAAGATGTGTTTTACAGACAGCGGCAAGAATTTTTGATCCTCTGGGTTTGATTGCACCGTTTGTTATACTTATTATGTTATTGTTGCAGGAAATTTGGGAAAGAGCGTCTGATTGGGAAGAAGAGTTACCTCAGGACTTGAAGCAAAAATGGGTTAAGTGATGCAACGAAACTGAAAATTTAAGTGACTTTACCATTCCGAGATATTGTTTTCTGGATTGTAAGAATCAGAAAGTCGAGATGCATGTGTTTTGTGAAGCATCACTAAGTACTTACGGATCAGTGATTTATATTAGATATTGTGGAATTGGTGAGAATTATAGAATATCCTTCGTAATGTCGAAGAGCAGAGTAGCGCCGCTAAAGAAATTAACTCTACCGCGATTGGAGTTGATGGCCATGGTGATAGGTGTTAGAGTTGGGAATTATCTTAAGAATATTTTCAAAAATGAAATCGGAAAAATGGTATTTTGGAGCGATTCTTCTACTGCATTACATTGGGTAAAGGGAAGTGCGAAAAGATGGAAACAGTTTGTTGCCAATTGGGTTGTGGAGATTCAAGAGAGATCGAGTTCGAGTGGTTGGAATTATTGTCCATCGGAAGATAATCCAGCAGATTTACTCACGAGAGGAGTTTCTGCTGAGAATTTGGTGTTTAATGAAAAATGGTGGTTAGGTCCAGCTTAGCTTCTAAAAGGTAGTGAGAATTGGCCTAAACAATTGGTCAAAGGGTCACAAGAGAGAGACAGTGTAGAATTACTAAGGGAGCAAAGGAAGGATCCTGTTAAAAGTTTTGTAGTTCATTTGGAGTTAGTAGAGCAGCTTTGGAATAAGTTTTCAGTTTGGAGTAAATTGCAAAAGGTTCTTGCTTGGTGCTAAGAATTCATAAGAAATGTTAGAGGGGATAATATTTTAACTCCATTTTTAGAGACAGTTGAATTAAAGAGTGTCCCTGAGCCCGATTATACCAGTGAAAAAATTCCCATTCGGGAACGATGGAAATTAGTTGCCCATATCTCCCAATCGTTCTGGAAATCATGGTCAAAGGATTATTTGACTGAGTTGCAAGTGCGCAACAAGTGGAAAATTCCCAGCGCAGAATTAAGTATAAATGACTTGGTGTTGATTAAGGACGACAACTGGTCACCACTTAAGTGGAAAATAGCAAGAGTGGTTCATACATAAAAAGGGACTGATGACAGAATAAGAGCAGTGAACTTAACAATTGTGTCAGGTGAAATGAAGAGACCAATCCATAAACTGGTCAGACTTCCTGTGAACGATTGATTTATATTGTTCCATTTATTTTGGTTGATATTTCACTGATATATGAAAATTTGTGTACTATTGTGTTATAATTTGATATGTTTTATATTTTAGTTCTGTGCTTAATTGTATTCGTAATTCGATTGATGACGTGGTCATAGGGCCCAGTATGTTACGATCTTCAAGGTATTGTGAATAACCAATGATGTATGAATGTTACGCCAATAGATGGCGCTGTGATATGTAAGACAAGATTGTTGCAAGATAACACATTTTTTGTAGTGTAAATTGGAGTTGTTGAATAAAAATGTTGTGTGTGTTCTAACGCTCTTAATTGGACTCTTAAATTGGAGTTTTAGTCATTCCCCACAGACAATAAATAGGTTGGCGTTAATACGTAACACAATATGTATGTAAAATTTCGTTTTCTTTTGACGATTCCTTCTTGGTGCACTAATTTTTTTGTCCATGAGTGTATATAAATAGAATGAGTTAAAGAAAATTGATAAAAAATAATTTAAGGTTCTAAGCATGAAAAAGTTTTAAAAGGTAATTTTAATAATTGTGAATACAAATACAAATATTTTAATTGTATTATGATTTGAAAAAACTATAAAAAAGGGGAGGAAATCTATCTCAAGTTAAATTGAATGAAAACTTTAATAAAATAAATTAATAATGTCTTTAAAATAATGTAACTGTGAAATGAGCCAGTTTTCAGTGGAGAAATATCCTGTTTGTTTGTCCAGCCTGGTAGTGGTTTGATCAGGAGTACATTCCTCTCGTAGGAACCGAGAGGACGATTCTGATTGGTCGAGAGAAATATTTCCTATAGAGAGGGGGAAAAACTGTGTATGTTGTGTACATTTTGGTATGATAAGTTATAAAAAAGTAAAACTTTCTATAAAGATATTAATATCTTAAAATCTATCGTGGTCTGTGTAGTTTGTGGGTTATTTCTGAGTGGAGTGTATTTTGCTATAGCGTGAATTGTTCTGTTTGTGGATATGTTTTTTTATTAAATAAATTTCTGGAGAGAACTATAATGTATTTTTTGAGGGAGGGATAACTTATGGTATTTCTGATATCGGTGTTTTTCGTGTACCAATTTGCTTTAACTATTATTCGGAAGAAGGCTGCTTGGGATTTTTCTAATGAATAAAGTGTAGTGTCTGCAGAGGGTGACTAGACTGGACAAGCATAATTCAGGACAGGTCTGATTATCAGAGAATATGTAAGCAGTTTGTATGTCTGCTTTATGTAGACCTACTCGAGGTAAGGAGAAAATATCATGAATTACAGATTTGTACATTTTTAATGAGAGTAGCGTGTTGTTTGAAAGTGAGCTTTATATCTGACATAACCCAAGATACTGGAAACACCAGGACCAGTGCAGATTATGTGTTTCAAGATATTTGTCAAGTTCTTTCTGTGGTTTCTAGAATAGAAGATAGCCTCTATCTTGAAAACAATCAGGAGAATTTTCCAAGTAAAGTACCAGTCTTTTGAATCCGTGAGGTGTCTATTTAGTGCGTGACATGCTGCTGTAAAATCACGAGACAACGAGTGGTGGCCTGTATGTCGTAGCTTTCTCGATTGACCATAATCAATCAGGTTCTTATCAGTGATTAAAAAGTTGGTCCCCTTTGACACTCCCAAGTGTTCCAAACATAGGTTGTCACCCCCAGATTACTGTCCCTCATAGCACAATACTACCTATGCACCCACGCAAGATTACGTTATGTGTTTGATAATTGACTATGAGATGCTTTCAATGCCTCAAATGGTCATTGCGGATCTGTACTCGCAGCAATTGGAACTTGTGCAACAGGTATTGCAACACAGGAGGGGCAAGCACTGGTGAATTGTAAAAGTGCATTCCTTCATGACAATTCCACACTGCATGTCACGCGGGTGGTCAGGGACATCATAGAGTGACTTAGTTCGGAAACTTTGTGCCATCCTCCTTATTCACCTGACCTTACGCCATCCAATTACCTCCTCTGCCCCTCTCAGGACAATCATCTTCGTAGAAAATGTTTCATAAATGTAGTAGGCTTATACCAAACACTCAAACTATTTTGCATCCAAAACCTCTGAGTTTTACCACATGGGGATTTTACAGCTGGAGACTTTTTGGCAGAAGGTGATGGATGTCGATTACTTTGAAGACTAACAATAGGCTATACCTTCTGTAAAGCGTTTTCTTTTTGAGCATTAAAAACGGCAAGAACTTTATTGGTTACCTTGTATGTTGTAGATTGAGCTTTTATTATATAGGTTTGACTGTGTTTTAGATATATAAAACATATGGTTTTCTTCAATTACATTTTCTATGCTATTTTTTCATTTAATAATTATAGTTTCGAAACTCTTCCTATAAAATTATTTATTTTCATAAATTTTTTTAGATTATCGTTTGAATTAATGTCCGTTTATTTTGTTTTGTTTATCCATATTTTGTTCTTCTGATTATAATTAGTAGTCTTATTACTGTAACATGCTAACATTTTCTTAAAACACATAAGTTTATTAAACATCAAGCAGACAATACAAACATCACATCATTACTACAGAAACAACACTAATATCATAGAATTACATAAAACATAGTAAACATTATTCATACATTTATTATCATTTAAATAAAATGGCTTACAAATACTATCACTTTTTTGAACGTTACAATCTGATCAGTTACAATTCTATAATTTTGATGATTTACAAGTACTTCTGATTCAGTTTGCGAAATATTTTTTCTATCATGAAGATCTGTTTCTGTTCTAAAGGGTATGTGTGATTTTTTTTATATGCTTTCTTTAAATGTTTTGTCTTTGAATTAGCATTTTTCTAATTTTATTAAATTATTCAGAATTTAAAAATTTGCTGGATGTTGGTAATTTATTTTTTAATATATGATTAAACATCATTTGAGCTGGAAACAAATCAAGACCTGATATTAGGGTATTTCTGTTCTCCTTTAATCATATTAAATAATCTTTCCTATGTTCTTTTTTGCCTTTCTCATAATCCTTTCGACAATTCCTAATGCTCTTTCAACCATCCAATTACTTGTAGGTAGTGAGGACTAATAACTGCATAATTAAAATCCTAATCATTTGTAAAGTTCTGATAAATATAACTATTAAATGGTATGTTATCAGAAATTGCAGTATTAGAACACCAAATCTAGAGAAAATCGATTTAAGTTTAATCATCACCTCATCAGCCGATTTATTTTCAAGTTCAACAGCTTTTATCTTCTTTGAGTAATAATCTATTACATATAGATAACTTACATTATCAAAGTCCATTGTAACGATACCTATCTTTTCAAAGGGTCTATAGGGAATTGTGTGAGGTTTTAATGGCTCCTTTATATTTGCTTTTTAAACTTTTTTCACATATTCCATACTCTGATACAGCTGTTTCTATATCTGAGTTAATCCTTGCCTATATATTATTTCTCTATCCCAAAATGAGCTTCATGAATTAAGTTTAACATATCTTTACTTAAACTATTGGGGACAATTAATTTTTCATTGCTTCCTGAATATAAAAATAATTTTTAATTATATATATTTTTTTTTTATAATTTATCTACATTTTTGTCAAATTTAGGCCAGCCTTCTTTGATATATTTCACAACTATTTGTAATTATGAATGTAATTAAGTTTCTCATTTTAATTGGATTAATTTCTTTTCACTCATGGGTAAATGTTTTGAAACAGAATGCACAGTATTTAGTTTTTCAGAATCATCACTCACAATTTCATTAACATGAACTGCGCATGATAAAGTACCAGGTAGAAACATTTGATTACCTGGTACATAATATATTTCAAAATCAGACTTCAATCATTTTAAACACCCTTGTGGTGATTGGGTGTGAAAGAATGGCTCCACTGTAGCTCATATATGTTGTAAGAGGCAACTAAAATGAGGACTCAGTGTCTTTGTGTATAGCCGGGTGTGTTGCCCATGGGGATTATATCTGGGGACCTCAGGGGCTCGCCTTCTTTTGGTAGGTATAAGTATCATGACGCCGAGGTACCCTGGATATTTTTTTCTTTCCCCATGTGGTTTACTGTCTTTGGTAAACATGGTTTCTTGGAATAATTTAGCGATCCTTCTATGTTTTTGACCTTCCTTCTTTTCAAACTTTTAACCTTTTTCCTATTTTATTTTTAAGCTTCTAGAAAGCAGTTACAACTTCTTTGGTGCAACATAGCCACATCTGGCTCTTACACCTATAATTTCACTTTCACTCACTATACGTGAAAAAGTTATAATTTGCAGCTATAGGTGAAAAAGTGATTGTAAATGCTTTCTTAACAATGAGACTTAAATAACAACTGAGAGGGGGATGCAAGTTACTATATGAAAGTTACTGATGATAATGAGCAAGGTAGTGTATTGAATTTCATTTTAGTGACGAGCTATTTAATAGTTTCGATAATGAATGAGTGATAAAATGAATTGTTGAGAACCTTTTTTGATTTTAAGCAAGAAAAACTGTGTTCTTTATATCCAATAGAATTTAGTATTAGCTGGGTAGTGAGGATTTCAAAAATATTCCATATAAATTCTTTTTAAACAGATATGCTTATGAGCATAACTTTACTGAATTCTTAAAGTATATTTTTATTTTCATCGATAACTATTGTATGGTGTTGTAAAACTCAATTCCTTTTATAGAGCTTCAAAATTTTAATCCGTTTTATGAGCAATTATATAGGATTATAGCTAAAAATTAGTTTAATGGTTCATATTTTTTCATTTATGTTGGCAAGTTTTGGTTCATTATAATAGCATTTTTTCTGTTATGCTTCGATTTTTTGTTTGTTTGTTCCATTGAATTACATTAAAGTTACTTATAGGTTAAGAGAGGAATGGCATCATTTGTGAGTGAAAACTTAAGAACATTTATTAAAAACCAGCAGTTGTTCTGAAGTATCTTGATGCTTTGTAAAATGTGGTTGTAGAATTTGTGCAAATATTTTTAAGAACAGAAGTTCTAATAATGAAGCTCCTTACTTGGTTAGGGAACTCTAAATATGCACTTGAATGTTAACTATATTTTTATGATATTTATTTTATAGATGATTGTGATGCATTGTTTTAGAATTTTGATGTCAAAATACTAATGCATCCATAATTTCTAAATAAAGATTCAATTCAATGTATTGTATGTAAAACTTTAGGTACATGTGTGAAATTCAATCTGTTTCACCGATCAATACTATATTCTGCCAACTAAACGAAAAATATAACTGATTTGACAATGTTGCTCTACAATTCGTTGCCATAACGTGACATCCAACACTTGACTTTATATCACCTTGTTTAATCATTATTTTAAAAAAGGGTTCTATGAGCTGTCATTAACTGTTACTTTTATGTTTTTTCATCTAAACGTTTTGGGGGGGAAATGATAAGAATTTGAGTCCAGCCTACTACCGAACAGAAAGCACAGCATTTTCAAAATATGGAATCCAGTCAAAAAATGAAACGTTCTTCAGAGGCTTGCCTTCTTCAGGAAAATGTGGAGATCACAACCCCGAGACACCCAAGGGATCATTTTCCCCATGGGGTTAACAGTCTTTAGTAAACACGGGTGACTGACCCCCGGGATACTCTAGTGATCCTTCTTTATTTTCGACCCTTCCTCTTAAAAATCAATCCTTACATTTTTCTACCTTTTTCAAAAATATGTACCACAGTTTCACCTTGTCTGGTGCAGCATAGCCCCACCCGGCTCTTACGCCATTAAATATCACCATCATATTGCATAAAAATTCGTGGAATGGATGTGATATGTCATATTTGAAAACAGTCAAACCCCTCAGGGGTGTTACAATGTTAAACAATGTGGCTACATAGTAATAAATGTCAATTTCAGCGATAGAATAAAGACCTACCTTTTTTAAGCAAGAATATTGAAATATAATAATTGAATTAAATATTTTCGAAACTGCCTTCCTCTTGGATTAATTTATAGATAAATTTATTTGATGTTGGATATAAAATTAAGGATCTGATCTTCACTTTCTTGATTTATGGACTTCGGACCATCACAAAGATTGACATAAGCTTGGCTGGAATTGAGTCGACTTTCATGGTTGACAGGATTTTACACAAGTATCTTTGAGTTGTAATTGAACATATGAGTGAGTATCATTAACTTTTTATCATAACTCTGAAAGTTAGAGCCCTGTTTATTTTTAAATGCTTTATTTTGAAAATCTTTTATATAATTGAGATTTCATACAGTAAATTGTTTGAAACCAGTTTAGAAGAATGTAATATTACTATCATAAAAATTTAATGTTACAAATTACTTTCAAATAATTTTTAATGTTGATTCATAAATATTTAGTTTCTTTGTATTTTGATTTTTTTAGGTGCATGTATATTTATTAATTTAATATTTTTGATAATTATCTAGATAGATGGTATTTAAAAGTACATGTATTTTAATTTGGCGGTATCATTATATCTTACTGTTCAGGGGCTTAACGTTAGGTAAATATGGGTATCATAATCCCACTAAGAAATCTAGTGATCTTTTTTTCCCTGAGCTGTGGGATTTATTGTTTCTGGTAAGACTGGATGATACGTTCCCAGGATAGTCTAGTGATCCTCTTCTACCTTCTAGTCTTCTTTTCAACCATTTATATTTATGTTTCATCTTTTCTGTTTCGAGGTTATTTGCACATTCTTTGGTTCAGCAAATCTATATTTGGTTCTTGTACCATAAAAGAACTTTCACTTGCTCACTTAGTAGCCTAGTGGTCATAACTTGCGGCGGCTGTTTTCGTCGAGGAACTGATGCACTTTAAATCTGGTGGGGCTCAAAGTCCTTCCTTAGGAGTGGTATCGAAGTTAGAAGATGAGGTGTCAGCTTAGTTGTCATATTCGTCACTTGACCGAGGTTCAAAATTACGAAAACTATGCCAATATCCCTTATTTTGCTTCTAGTACGATGTTAATAAATAAATAAATAAATCAGCTATGCAAACCAAGAGTTCAAAATTAGTGACAAACTGGCATTGTGCTGATGTTGCATACAATGTTGTCTTGAAATTCCTGACGAATTTCTTCGTGCGAATGGTTCTCATAATTCTTTTCCATGCTCGAAGGTCTCTGTCTGCTAAGAACAGTCTTCAAGATTGTTGTTGCTCGGTCATAGTCCCTACATGTTTCTGTTTCATGATTGCATTATGTACAATAGAAAATTAGAAGGAAATCCCAAACAGACTTTCCACAGTGATGGCAATCAATCATTTCAGTACATTTAAAATTATTTATTTCACCTTCTCTTCCCGTTGTACTTCTCTTGTTTTGAAATTACAAAAGCGAATTCGCCTGAGGTCTTTTAAATTTGTGTAAGAACTAGACCTGACGTTACTGGAAGAATCCACAACTACGAAGGATATCCGAATACTTTTGATCGTACAGTACAATGGCTGCCAATTGGTGGCTCACGAGCCGGATCTTCTATGAGTTTATTGCGACTCAAATAATAATTAATAATTCGAGATAAAAACCAATGTTTTTAAAAAGAACGTTTTTATATGGTGGCAAAGTTTATCAAAACAAATTATTGAAATATTAGTTAAAACTTGTCGCAATTTTTTAAGTATTGCAGTGTTAGGCGAGTAAGAAATATTTCCAAAATTTCAGAATTCTAGGTTGATGGGAAGTTGGTTAAATTAAAGATCGAAAATTTGATGACAAACACACACACCAAGTGAAATACATAAAAACGTTTTAAAAAATATTTATATTTTAAATTAACCCTCGTGTTGCTTCTAGTGTGATATTAATTAAACTAAACCTCTTGCTTACGAAACATATCCTGTTTTCCCCCTTCCCATTGGATTTACTGTCTTTGGATCACAGTTGATGGGCTTATGGATATTAGAGATCTTTGCATCTTTTTAAACTTTCTTCTTAACTAATCTTCTCCCTTTAATTTTTTTTAACATCTAGATCATAAATAAATATTGTTTGGTGCCCCATTGTTAAGTTTCTCTCTTGCACTATAAACCTCACATTTTCACGTTGGCTATTTAACATATAAAGGTAGTTTCTGATTTGATTAGTCTAAACTTCTGTAAAACAGCAACTCATAAAAGTTGCTTGCAATTTTTGAAATTTTGATGTTATATGTATAATTTTGTTTTACTGGCTCATAATACATTTCTAAGTTCTTCAATAATCCTTAGCGCTACAGTAAAATGGAATAATATACAAATTGCGATTAATTGTTAGAAAAAATCTTATTTTCATGTTTCAAAAATCCTAATCTTTAGACTTTATTGTGTGTTTAATATTTTTTGAGCTCAAATTGTAGTCGTATTTGCAATAATTTTTCCTTAAATCATTTAATTGCTTATTTTAAAATTAAAAAATACCTACATTTGTAATGATGCAATCTTCTTTCACTTAGCTGTCTGTTATATGGGATTAGATACTAGATATGATTGCTTATAGAGTAACTTACCTAAAGACTCTGATGGAATAAAAATGATAAATGATGTAATAGCTTAATCTGAAGCTCTGATTAAACAGGAAGAATTTTTGTGCCATATACAATTTTGAAAATATTTTTCTACATCAACTTGGAAAAAGTTTGTTAAATACTTTAACTTGTACTCTGAGAAAGAAGTTTTACAAAATATTTAAATATTTTCAAATTTCTTGATTTGTTGAACATTCCTTTTTATATCATTTTAAAAGTATTTCTAGCTTTTTCATTTTTTTTTTCAGAATTGCTTTCAAATACATAAATAAGGCTTTAATAGACTTGGAATCTAAAAAAGATGAAGATAAAATGACCTTGATCTAAGCATTGGTATCAAATAAAATATTGGATGATAAAGAAGTTGCAGCTTTTTTTCTTCTACACCATCGCCAGAAGTTAAAACTCTTTGCTAACTAGACAGATGAGATATATTTTCACCCTAGTTTGTAGAGGGCGGCAAAAAATGACTTATCAATTTTTCTTTGGACTCACTGTACCAGGGTTCGAAACTGCAATGACACTCAAAATTACCATACAACTCTCTTCCACTTTTACAGGGCACGAGGCTTTCCCGGATGCCTGACACTGAAGTACTTTAGTGTCATAGTTGTTTGGTTGCATTGATCTCTGTTAAAGTAGTTGGATAATTCTTTAGAATTGCATAAAAGTATATTTAAAAAAAGATGATATACTTTGTCCTTGATAAATAAAAAAGTAGGCATAGAATAAATAATTCTGTGAAATGAAGCAAAATGTCTGGAAATTTGATTTCTCAAAATAAATGTGCATGCCAATAAATCACTAATAACAGAAAGGAAAACTAAAACTTCCTAGCATATTTGCTATAATAACTTCTTCCAAGGGATTCAGCATTGAAATTTTTTCCCCATTAGTCTCGTAATTTTGTGATACTTAAATTTTCCTTCTATAGTGATTCTGTACTGCCTTCAAAATTAATGCAACCCAATGATCATGGTCGTGGACAAGCAACCACCGAGATTGGCATTTGTCTTGGGCTGGAACCTAGATGACACGAAAGATCGGTCGTGTAGTCGAAGCTGATGCACATTAAATTTGTCGAGGCTCAAAGGCCATCCAATGGCGTGGTGGGCAAGTTAGGAAAGGGTG
>BMAW01082040.1:127775-146477 GCA_019974015.1 Nephila pilipes | reverse complement strand
GAGGCAATATTATTCGAGTCCCTTCTAACTGGAAGAAGAAATTAAGACGAATGTGGTAGTATACCACACGCACATTTGATTATCGTATCTCGAAAAACACTAAATTTAGTCTCAAACGTATTTGACACAGACGAGGGCTCTCGTAATCTGTGCTCACCTGATCCAAACAATAACAAATAACTTTGTTCCCGCTCAACTTTGCAGAGGGGAAAGCCCCTGATCGCCTTTCCCTCTCTCGGTCGGTAGATGGTCTCAGGTGCCGCAGTGATTGGGAAACGGAGAGGTTTAAGTTGCTTGAGCCTCATCGAAAAGACTGAAAAGGGTAGAAGTTTTGTCGTGGCAGGACTGAGTGAGGCAATGAAATTACAATGAGTTGATAAAAAAAATAAGAATAAAAACGAAGATTTTCAAGAAAAGAAGGTGGATAATAAAGTGACTTACTTCTTTTTTTAACTTTTAGACGAATTGTAATGCAATATTCGAGTTGTAGAAGAGTTAATGTACTTAAGTGAAGATATCAAACAGAATTTGGAAAATATACTACTTGATTATCTTTTATTAAATATAAAATTTATTTTCATGTTTCACCATAATGTTAATCAATCATACGTGTCGGAATAAATTAATATTTTTAGAAAATGGAGATGCTTAAAATAGCCCCTTTGAAGAAATAGAAAAATATCAAATTGTTTTCATGATGGGGTTTTGTAAAGCAATGAAAAAGCGGGAAATAAGATTTGTGACGTTGGATTATTCGTGACATTTTGGTAATATAAATTACATAAAGTTATAATTTTTTCCTAATCAAAATGAGGCGGGATTAAGTAAATTAGAGTAAGATAGGAGATGAAGAGAATTGAATTATTGATATATAAGTGATACAGAATTGAAAGGGAGGAGAGCACATATAGAAGATAATGAAAGGCTTATATATATTTGTAAATTTGATTCACCCCCCCCCCTGTAAGTAATATTTGCACTGAAGTGACTCCTTATTAAGTTAATAAGATATGAATCTTCTTTTTTCAAAAGGTATTTGAATCGAATTGAGTGATATGGTAAAGTATAAGAATTTATTTTTACAATATAAATTAAGATTGATTAAGAGGGGTTCAAGAGAGACCAACTTTATTGATTCTCTTATAATTAATAAACAGTTTTGTCTTGCACCTGCGTATCTTAAAATGAAGTTTTGTAGTTCTTAACTATTTTGTTAGGCTGAAAGATGTGGTATAGTTAAATAATGAAGAAACTCTGTCATAAATTAGACAAGGAAAATTGAAAACTCATAAATATGGGCGATAATAGAGTAAAAGTCTTATTATATTTTAAAACAATATTTAATACTATGTAAGTTTAAAGTTGAAAGATAATAGACAGATTAAAGTAAATCTATTTTGTTATATTCATAAAATTCTAACAAAATTTAACTAGGATCAGTAGTACTAACTCCTGTAATTACACAAACGTATTAAAATACAAACTTCATTGAATGCGAAAAATAATAAATTTGCCTAACTTTTATAATTCCATTCTATATGAAAATCTCGTACTCAATTACAGCCTCGTATACAAGCATTTTAAAATGAAAATGATAGGTGATCAAGTTTCACAAATTTAATTTTATACCATTTATAAGATCATGTATAAATGTAAATTTATAATTAAAACAAAGATGCAAGAAAAGAAGAGAAGGGTATTGTATTTGTTACTTTTTACTCTTTATAGCCTAAGGCCTTTAATAGTCTGATGATTTTAATAACTAGTCCCTTTTTATTTTTGATAGCAATAGCCTAATGATAATGGTCATAAACTAGAGATTTATTTTCGTCAAGTCAGCTATTCTTAAATTGCGTCCACTAATGATCTGCCATGTAGAGGGTCTGAGGCACGTTAAAATTTTCGAGGTTCCAAATCTTCCCACGGATGTGGTTTCGAAGTAGAGAGAGGGCTGTGCTAGCTCAAATCTCGTCCTCGTTACATGACTAAAGATAAAAATTATGAGTCCGTCACCAATGGCCTATGTGAGACTTTTAAGAGCGACTTTAATAAAACAATCAATCAATTGACCATTTAAGATTTTATATATATTTATTATTTCTAATTCAGCTCTACACCATGCGATGTGTTTGGAAAAGTTTATAAATAAGAGGATTCAATACTGCTGATAGAATACATGGGTAATGAATATATTATTTTCAAATTTCTTAACCAGTAATAATTTGATAATAACGTATTTTTTCAGTAACTATTAAACAAAACAAAATTTAAACTCATTAAGAGCATTAAGTAAATTATCATAAATCAAGGATTAACAAAGTAACTAAGAAAGTTAATATCAAGGAAAAACAAACTGAGAAACGAGCTAGCAAAAAGAGAAATTTTAAAATTTTATATAATTTTTTAAAAAAAATTGTTACGTTAATTATAACTAAATAAAATAAATACTAAATAAAAAAGTTTAATATATATACTAGAATAAAAGTTATGTACTTGACCCCCCTCAACTCTCCATCCTTTATTTAATCATTATAAAAGTACTCAAAGAACATCATGGAAACATTTTTATACATGCATAGTTAAAAAAAATAATATAAAGGCAAAACTTACGCAGCATTATGTAAGTTATTTTAACTCTAAAAAAAGGTGAAAAAAATTTGTAATATTTTTGAAGGAAAAAATTATAAATATATAGTTACTCTATTACTCCACATTATTACTCGATAATACCCATGACTATGTGAAGGAATTTTACAAAAAGTATTAATATTTAATAAAGCGTTCCTTTTAAACAGAATCGTTTTTAATTCTAAAAATGGTTTTGAGAGAAATAGATTAAGCCAGAAAGCTGTAAAAGCACCTACAAATAAAATGTTTCAACAAGCATATTCTGAAAGTCATTTTTCTTTTGATTTAGAAAGTAACTGTATGGCTAAATTTACTTTGTATGTATCCAAAAGATAATTTTCCAAGTGATAACATTAACATATTACATTTCGCAACCTTTCTGAAGAATACAATATAACTCATGTGCATTAAATATTATTAAATTTTTATTTAATTAGAAAAGCCACAAATAAAATTCATAAAAAATGTTTTTAATTCAAATATTAACATATTGCAAATTATAAGAAATTAAATCAGACGTGAGATTTTTCTGCAAAGTAGCTGTTAACAGAGCCATATATTTAAGATTAGTAGTTCGATCATATTTTTTCACCAATTTTTCTATCTTATACATTTTTCATTCACTGCAATGTTCAATATTTGTTGGAAGGCATTCCTAATGTCTAATATTGAAGAATGAAACAATGTTTCAAGTTGTTATTAACTGAACAATTAACAGGGCAAAGGTGTCTGTCATTTTAACAGTTTAAGGAAAATGGCATAGATGAAACAGTAGAGTTAAGGTTGCAGAATTTGACTTTGCTAAAATGTTTGCATAATTTTGAAGTTTATGACCTTTACTTTAAAGTGTCATTGCAAGCATCTGTCGGAAGCTCATAATATTTACCTAGACAGATATTCAAACACCGCTATATAAATTTAACGTTTCATAAATTAATTTATCATATATGTAATATTTCATTAGAACTTACCAATATTTAGAGATACCAGGCAAAACTCATTATATGTTACATGAGGTAGACAGAATCTAAAAAGAAAGAAAAGCGGATGCTAATAAAAAAGAGATAATTAAAAAAACCAGATTATATATGCAAACACACAAATATATATACTTATATTATTTCGTGTGAATTATATATTCTCTCTCTCCTGTCAAATATATTATACAAAATATGTGGAACATGAGTCGATGTTCTGTAACGCTTATCTTGTAAAGGAAAAGAAGGATTTACAGAGATGTAGACCAGTTAGAAAAATTGAGTTTTATCAACTAACCCTAAGCCTTGGGGAAGGATTTGGTGAAAATAGAATGACCTGAAGGGGCTGTAAAATAGACAAAATATCGATAGGGAATAAAGTTAAAGATTTTTTTGTAAATCTTTCCATGTGACGTCACGCCTCAAAGGAAAAGATATAAATAGGCCAAGAGCTACAGTTGAAGAAAAGAATCAGTATGTGTTCGGAGACAATTTATGTTCTTTGCTGACCGATTAGGATAGCGCGGCTGAGTGAATCTCCTGGAGGTTCGGCCTGAATCTGGCAAACTTTCAGAGTTTGTCTTTGAAATCTCTGTTGCAGTGATCGATTGACGGATTGACTGAAAGCTGTCAGCACTTTAATTAGAGCATTCCAGTTAAATTTGCGATAACGTTCCTTGAATTTGCTGTAAATTGTCGGATCCTGCCCTGAAATTGCAGAATATTACTGTGGAGGCTGTCTAAATGGAGGACTAATAAGCAGACAAGCTGAACGTTGCTGTTATAAATGTGACAGTACTTAAAATGTTCTTTGTTCCCCCTGTATCTGTGTCACTAAATTTTATAAGTCCTGTGTATACGTTATTGTCTAAGCTGTACTATCTGTGTGTTGTCCTAAAGCATTACGAATAAAGCATGATTTGCCGTTATCCTCCGACTTGTTCTTGATTTCACTCCCCCTATACGTACCGAAGAAACATTTTTGGTTACACATACACACACGCATATATATATATATATATATATATAATCGTACGTGGGTCAAATGTTTTTTGAAAGATATATCATTCTTCCTAAATGCATAATAAAAAAAAATATTTACTTTTTTCATGTTTTGTTCTTGTTCTTTACCTTATAAGTGGACAATCTTCTACAAGATCATATAATCGATATTGAGATTATTACAAAATATTACTCTTCAGTTAAATGTGTTTTTAGATCTCTGTTTTACTTCAATCATAGTTCCAGTTACAAGTGCACTAATGTTAGTTTTGGTGATTATAAATAAGGAGATATGTAACCGTCCATATGCGCTGCTCTAAGATAGTTTTTTTTTTTCAAAACTCTTTGAATTATGTAAGACTTTGATTGGAAAGTCACAGAAAATTTTATTTATCCTAACGTTCTAAATCTTAAATTGTTTAACACATAAATTGAAGTAAGTGTGTACTTTTTACTTGTAAAAGATAATGGTTACAGCAATATACAATGAAAATTTTTGTGCTGAATCAATGTTACTAGCGTTTATTACTTCAGAATTTGAATCATTTAGCAACTGTTTTATCTTATTAATATACTTTATTCTGGAAATAAAGTATGAAGAGTCAAAATTACATTGCTGCAAGACAAGAGAAAAGTCCGAAGCTAAAGCTATTGAACACTTTTTGGAAAAATATGGCTTAGAAGTTTCAGACAATGATTGTTCTTGATGAATGTATTCCATATTTGAAAGAGAACTGTTTATGTCTTACTGAATATTATTGCTTAAATATTGTAGACAATTTCTTAAATAATGTATAGATTATCAATTAAATTATTTGATTCATTTATTGTGAAGCTGTCTTAAGAATAGGTAATATGTATTATAATACTGATTTGGCTTTGAATATAATTTAGAAACATAAAAAAAAATGTTGTTTTTTCCTGGGTCAAATTCTGTATCTCCAACATTTACATTAGTTTTTAAAAGTTTACGAAGTATCCATTCGATTTGCCTATGCATTTAGATTTTTCATGCCTATATAATTAGATCTTGCCATGCCTACCAATTAGATATTTTACCTATGCTGTGTTTCATAAGATATGATTATTTTAATTGCCTTTGAATTCAAAGCTCAAAACAATATAGCTGACTTCTTCAAAAAACTCGATTTCAGTTTATTTAATTCCGTTATGGTGTAGTTTTTAAACAATCAGAGTAATTGGTTTCGAAATATTTTAGCAACCTATAGAAAAAAATTACTTTATCATTTCATCTTAGGAGATAGCTTTCATTATCTTCTGAGAGTTTAATTATAATAAAATTTTCTACCAAGGAATTGTCTCAACTTGGATACTATGTAATATATTACAATTGGATTTTGTAATATAGTACATAGTATGCTATAAAAATGCTCAAAATGAAAATCAAAGATATTGTCTTAAACCTTTTCAAACCGCTTTTTTTTATTTCCTTTTCTCTATGTAGCAAGCCTAAAAGGAAGGCAATAAATTTTCCATGATTTATCCTACGGTCGACTATTTTAAAAATATTTTATCAAGTTAAACTAAGAATGCAAATCAAAATTACGAAGCTGTCCACATATATTGCTAGTCATCTTTAATTTAAATTTATATAATGCAATTTAAATTTTTGATAATGATGAGGTTGTTGGTTTAATGGAGGCAATATTGTTAAAGCTTCTATTTAAAAGTATTTGGCATTGAGACGTTGCAATGCAACCATAAAGATTAAGAACATGACATGAATTTTATTGATATGCCCTGAAGATTAACGTCTTTTTAAGAGAAAGATTTGTCATTTTGCTTCGATCCTAAAGAAAATAAAAGGGGTAACAAAATGTTAAAAAAAAGGTGGGAGATGAGCAAAATATTGGAAAATTGTCCACGCAGAACTTCAGTCAAGAATGTCAAATTAGTGTCAAAATTAAATGTAGTTTTATGCTTAAAATTTCCTGTTCTCAAAAAAGGGTTATTTTTAAAAGTCTGATATTATGGTTAATTTCCCTGAAATCTGAGAACCTAACTTTCTAGGAAATTGTAAGATTTTCACTCTCTCTTTTTTTTTATTCCTCAACTTATACATTATTCCAAGGTAACCCTTGGAAAAATGTACAATGGATCTTCTTCAGCAGAGAATTAAATTAAAGTTGCAGATACTAAGCTCCAAGAGTTCTAAATCAATATTGCAAAGCACATAGTTGTGCTTGTTACTGGTGATGTTTGTAAGATGACTAAGTTGGATAAAATAAAGAATTGTACATATTAAATATGCTATGACAATGTCATACAACTGGCAAGGTTTGTATGACATACTTCCTTATTAGCAGAAAGTAGATTTTGAAAGAAAGCGGTACTAATAAAGAATATTTCATATTAAGACAAATGAGAAATTATTTATAAAATCAAGGCATTAATCAAAGATTTAGAATTCTAAGGATGTATGAAAACCGACGCTGTTTCATTTTGTGTGTATATTCGTCACTTAACCGAGGTTCAAAATTGAGAGGTCCCTTATATAGCCCTTATTTTTAAAGATGTTACTAACTACCTTATATATGAATATATGACAAATGATAGCAGTGAGGAAATTAATAGTATTTTTGCTTATAGTAAAATTTATTAATCGATCACATTATACGGCAAGAAAAGAATTCTGCTTAAAAGAATATCACAGCATATTGAAAAGTGGTTTAATTGCATCATTTGTGATTATTTATAAGGTAAAAAGTTTTTTTTTAAATCTTGTTAAATAAAATTATTTAATAAAGTGCTTATGTAAAAAGAAATTTTTTAAATTGATACGTTAGTTTCCTTTGAGATAAATTAATGTTTCATTTTATTTTCTTCTTCCCTTGGCTAAAATTTTATGTTATTTTAGGACACCTGCTTATTTTCATTTAATACAGTTTTGTTATACTACAACTTGAAGTGTAATGGTTTGGATCCACAATACATGTAAAAATTCACTTTTGTAAGTCCCAAATAGCTGACAGTCTGAAATTACTTCATATTCATTTTAAAATTTAAAACTTTTCTCTTGATATATACTTTGTAAGTTTGGATTAGGCAATAATAAAATTCTATATTAAATATTTTTTAATAATTATTGATTTTATTTTTCTTTAATTTCAATTATTTAAATGTTTATATGCATTCTTCAATATTAGTAAATATTACAATTCAGCAATTTAATTATTTTACAGTATTCCAGTTTAATTATAGATGGCTCCATATAATCTATAAGCATATATATATATATATATATATATATATATATGTATATGTATATCTGTGTGTGTGTGCTTATAGAAAATGTTACGTTTCACAAAAAGCATATTAGTATATAACATTTTAAAGTGAATTTCATACTGAATTCTATATAAAAAACAAAATTCAAATATTTTCAATATGAAAAAAGTTATATGTACTTTAATCTAAAAAAACGAATGCATTTGTAGTTATTTGTAATGGTCTAACTATATTGACTAATCACTTTTTTTGTTCTGGGAACCAAAACAATGTCCTCACAATGGCTTGAAAATCAATCAAATAACTTGTTTCAACTAGAAATATGATGCCAGTAGGAGCTGACATCATGTTTACAGTTGGAACAAGCCACTATTGTGCTTTGTTATGTAGAAGGAAGACTGCTTGTTATGTGATCAAATTACGTGTAAGAATTGTTGTAATTTCTTCAATTTTTTGTCCAGAAGCAATGACATCAAATTAAAGAGTTTGCTGGATACTTATAAAGTGGTGTAAGATTATTGTGTTACGATAAATAGGTCTTTCCAATGTTGAAGTTGTAAAATGAAATAGGTGGTTGATTGAATACATTTGGAATTCGAAAATTTTATTTGCGATATCTGGAGATAAATTCAATAAAAAACAAAGCAAGAAAAGGACGAAAAAAAATTACCACATCTGTTGATGACAGAAGAATAAAAGAACTATGTCTCCAAGATAGAAAAAAAAATGTTATTAATGGCCATCAGAAGTTATTTTAATGATGCTGGTGTTTCTCTAAATTCAAGAACAATCAAGTGAATAACAGATATCTGGCTAAGAGGTAGAATTCCAATAAAAAAGCCTTATTTCAATTTTCAGCTCAGAAAAAAGACTGCAATGTGCAAAGGAACATATTGATTGGACAAATGATCAGTTGTGACAAGTTTTATGGTGCGATGAAACTGAGGTATTGTTATTCAGTAGAGATGGGCGAAAATATGTAAGACGTAGAATAGGAGAAAATATACATCCTGACTGCATTGAGGCAACTATGAAAGACCCACTAAGTATTATGATTTGGCCATGCGTGTCAGCAGATGGTATAGGTCGCTTTCATGTCATCAATTACGACACTGAAAGCCAGAAAATACTTTGACACCATTCTGGTATCAGAACTTCTACTTTCCATCAGGAATCTCTTTCCCAATAATGTTTCAATTATTCTTCATAAGGATTATGTTCTCAAATAAACAGCAATATTATCGAAAGAGTGGTTTTGTACAAAGAGCATTGAATTATTGTCCTGGCCAGGAAGCAGTCCTGACCTCAATCCCATCGAAAGCGTGTAGCCCCGTTTGAAACTCTTGTCCAAATGAGGTATACTTTAAATAAAAGGGAACTAATTGAAGCTATAATTGTTTCCTGATATGTAATAGCGAAGGAAGAGCTTAAAACTATTGTCAGCTCAATAAAACATCGATGTAAAACTGTAGTAAAAAAAACAACGTCTACTCTATTAAGTACTGATAACTCATTGAAATTATCAGCACCTAATATATATCAATAATTTTTGCTGCTGAACTTTTTTTTCATTTAGCAAATATTTGAATTTTGTTTTTTGTATTGAATTCAGTATAAAATTCTCTTTAAAATTATGTATAGTACTTTGTATTTTGTTAAACGTGACAAAAAAAAAGGAAAACAAAGTAAAGAAAAACTTGAAAATGAAATATAGCATTTATACGCGCGCGCGCGCGCAATTTGAACAACATGAATTTTAAAATAATTCCAATAAAGAAACCAAAAATTAAGTAAGAGATATTATGGGTTTTTCTATACGCTTAGGTAAAAATTTATTGGGTGATAGAAAACATTCAAACCAACAGTTTTCACAATACAATGCGTAGACGGAGAGCAAGCGCTAGATGGCGGTGCAAGTGAGAACACAAAGCACGATTTTTCTTCCCGAAATCCACGGTCTAAATGGCTACTTGTAAGAAACCTTGCTTTTTATGTTTTCCATTATAGCGCCATCTAGCGGTTCACTAATCGCTCTTTCCCTACGCATTGTATGATGAAAATCGCTGGTTTGATTATTTCCTATCACCCTTTACAGGGAGTGGACAAAAATATGGAAACACCTTGTAAAATGCATGTTTGAAAAGAAAGATTGATTTTAATGAAATATGTAGGTGGCGCTGGCGTTTTTGACTACTAACGCCACCTATACAACTTCGTAAATGAGCTAAACAGTTCAGTTGTTGTCGGAGTACTGTTATGTGAGGTTGTCATTGCATTATGTCAGAGTTAACAGACTTCGAACGTGGGCAAATTGTTGGAGCACGTATGGTAGGTGCTTCCGTAAGCAAGGTAGCCGAGGTGTTTAGTGTTTCAAGAGGTACTGTATCGAAGATTTATTCCGCATATTTGAAAAGCGGAAAAACATCATCTGCTAAATCACAGCGCGGACGAAAGTGTGTGCTGAGTGATCGTGACAGACGATCATTAAGGGCAATTGTGACGAAAAATAAGAAGGCCACAGCTGCAAAAGTTACTGCTGAAATGAATGTTGTGTTACAGAACCCTGTGAGTACCAAAACAATTAGAAGGGAGCTTCATAAACAGGGAATTTCTGGCCGTGCTGCAATTGAGAAGCCACTCATCAGTGATGCTAATGCCCGTAACAGGAAAAGGTGGTGTTTAAGTCATAAAGCCTGGACTATAGGGCAGTGGAAGCGTGTAATATGGTCTGACGAGTCTTCTTTCACATTGTTTCCCACTTCTGGCCGAGTTTACGTCTGGAGAACGCCATCTCAAGCCTATAATACAGACTGCTTGTTGCCAAGAGTGAAACATGGCGGGGGTTCTTTTATGGTTTGGGCAGCCATATCGTGGTTCTCTGCTGGCCCCATGATAACTGTGTCAGGGCACATGACTGCCAAGACTTATGTGAACATTTTGGCAGATCAAGTTCATCCCATGGTACAAACTTTGTTCCCCGATGGTGATGGTGTCTTCCAAGACGACAAAGCCCCTGTTCACACAGCTCACATTGTCCAGGACTGGTTTTCTGAGCACGAGGAGGATTTGTCCCATCTCCCCTGGCCACCACAGTCACCAGACCTGAATATTATCGAACCTTTGTGGTCTACATTGGAACGGAAAGTGCGTTCTCGTTATCCACCGCCAACACCGTTTTGCAGGAAGAATGGTATAATATTCCCTTGGCACACATACAGGAACTGTATTTATCCATTCCGAGAAGACTGCAATCTGTTTTGGATGCCAACGTGTTTCCTACACCATATTAAGCAAAGAAACATGTTTTTTAAAAGGTGTTTCCATATTTTTGTCCAACCCTGTAAGTATTTGCCCATGAGTTTCGAAAACTCTACAGATAAATAGTTAAACAAAATCTATAACATATGAAACCGAAGAAAAATAACAACAAAAAATCACACATACAACCAAACTTAAAAAAATTATAAAAACTTATAAGAAATATTACGCATGTCAAGAGCATTATATTTATTTGAAGCTTACGAAACTAAATTTCCGCTCATTCAAAGCTTGTTTTTAGAGCGTTAAGCAAAAATGATGTTATTCGTATATATAGTGTCTTTTCTAAGCTTTTATAATTTTGTTGTTGTGTGTGTGATCTATTTTGGTTATTGTTGTTCTGTTCTTTTCTTTTTTTTTTCATTAGTTATTAGTCTGTGTTCATATTTTTCTCTTAATTTTTAATATCGTTTTTCGCATCTTGTTGTTTTTTTTTTTTCAACATGTAAAACATCTTTAACCAATGAATCTGTCAAAAGCAATGATCAGAATTTATAAATGTTATATTTCATTTTCTTCATGGTTCTTCTTTGCTTTGTGTTCATTGTTTTCTGGTATTGATTCGTATTTATTCTTGATTTGAATTTTACGTTCTTGATAATTATTTGATTATTATATATACGCATATACACAAGTGTTTGTGAGTAAGAGTTTCATTACTGTTTTCATATTTGATGACTTTTAGAATGTTTTTAAAAGAAGCTTAACTAAATTTCATATTTAATGAGTTAGCTTAAACTTGTCAAAAATTTATTTACATGGATTGAATAATAATTTTTTAGGTTTTGCAATTTTTTTGAATGAAGATTTTTTGAATGAGAATTTTTTACACTTATGAACTATGTTGTATTTCTTAATTTATGGCTTTATTATTTAATTATATGAATGTCTATTAGGCATTATTACAATTTTCTTATAATTGTATTTACATCAATTTAAAAAGGACATTATTTTCCTTTGGATATTTTTAATATTTTTTTAATATTAAATTTAGTCTATTATTTTAAATTTTGTTTTTTTAATTAAATTTAGACATGTTTTTACGTTATTTGGAATGGTTGAATTTTTTCTTATTTGATTTAATATTAAATTTAAATTTAATTATTTTACTTTTGGCAATTTTACTCTAATTTATTTTTAGATTAAATTAATGTTTACTTACTATATTAAAGGAATAATGTTTATTTTTGTCCTTTTGCTGGTTTTTTTTTTTTTTTTTTTTGAGATATTTAATCACTCTTACCTGTTTCGTAATACCATTGTTCCTTTTCTTATTGTTCTGGAGTTTCTAATATTTTTTTCAATCTTATTATAATTCTTATCGTCTAAAATTATTTGTAAATTGTCTTTGTAATTTAAATTTTGTTATGTTTTGATAACAATTTTAGAGCAGTTAATTAATTTCCTTAAATATCCTTATAGCTGTTGACTTTTCTGAAAAGTAATCTTACAACTGTCTTTCAGGTAAAAAATGTTTCAATTTAAATTATTTCTTATAGTTATTTGTAAAATTGCAGCAAATCAATCACTAATATTTTAAATTGAAAGTTTATATTTTAATACTATTTAGAAATACTATTTGGTTAATTTATTTAAATTTTCCAATTTAATGCTTTGCTTTTATAAACATGATTTCTCTTAGCTTCAGAGTCTATTTCAATTGAATTGTATAATCTATGTTACACTCCAGACGGAAATATTTCATTCCTAAAGTCATTTTGAAATTTTATTTATAGACGATGGTGTTATACTGTTGTATTGGATAATAAAATTGAAATATTTTTCCTCGAATTCCTTAAAATGTTATCCATTGTTACTCTTTTCCAATTTGCAGTAAGAATATAATATTAGATCTACTTTCCATAAAAATATTCATTTATATTTTTCCTGAACAGAGATGCTGAAGACATAGAAAGTAACATAATTTTTCTATATTTTTTTCATAAAATATTACACTTAGTTGCATTTGTAACAAAAATACAACCTTTATAGTTATTTATTCTTTTTTTTTCAAAATGTCAGAATAGATAGGACAATTAACTAAAGGAAAAAAATGACTTTCTCTTATTTCCAACTAAAAAATAATATTGTTTGTTCAGAATTCAAGATTCTACTTTTAACCAACATAAATGCTTATGTAAAGAACAAGGATTTCCCTTGGGTCTCTTACTTTGCAGCTCGTAAAATGTGTAGAGTAAATATAATTAAATATTAAACATACACATTCTATAGTTTTAAGTTGCCACTGTTTTTTTTACATTAAGCTCTTTTTTTTCTAAAAGTAAAGTGCAATAAAAGGCGGAAAACGTTTACTGAGTATATATTGGTCATAACAATATATTACTCCTTAAACGTACATTGTTACACTTTTGTTATACTGATCTTTCAAACAACAAGATAGAGGATTCATGTTGCAGCATGAACATTTCATTTATTTGTTGGATATATAAATTTTACGTGCATATTGTATTCCAGATAAGCATTTACTTTTATTACACTAGCAAATCACAGTTTTATTCTATACAGATGGAGTTTTAAAACTATTTAAGATATTGAAATGAACATTCTTTTAAAAGTATACTTAACAATTAATTTTTTCTTTTCTTTTGGCCAACTCATAAAAATATAATGTAACTGAAAAAGTCTGAGTTTCAGTAATTTGTGACTTGATTTTATTTAAATTAATTTTTTAAATAAGTTTAAATCTTCCAACAAACATTGCATTACGTAACGAACATGAATTATTACACACATTTTGTATCATTATCAAGCTTTTTGTTCTTTATTATAATTTGAATTATGTATTTTTTCCCTCGAACACAATTACGATACTATTTCGAACAAATATCTATTCATGAATGAAATCATTTGTTCATTCTACTCATGATCATAATCGTTGTTTTCACTAAGCCATGAAAATTATTAAATAAATGTAGGTTATTCTAAAAATTTTAGATAGAAAATGTTTATTTAAGAATTATTATTCTCTTAGAAGTGAATTTAGTTTCACATTTAATTTCAGATTTAACAGCTGGAACCTTTAAGAGCTAAAGTTAACCTTTAACGTCATAAAAATTGTTTTGTACTAAATATGAAACATTGTTTTCAAACCTTTTGAAAATGTACTACTGTATTATTTCACATTGTCATTTAGTAAAAGAAGGTTTCTAACCAAGTGAAAGGAACAAATAAAATTAAAGAAAAACATGAAAATAGTTAATGTAATTTTTACTTTCAAAAGTAACGATCAATTTCAGAAAAATTTTTGGTTTTAAAGTTAAAATGATAACATTAATTTACAATGAAAGATTTAAGGAGTATGATAATTTGCTTTATTAATAGTAACAGTTAACATTATGTTTGTAAAATGTATGGAATCTCTGTTTATGATGTTGAAAAATTATTATTTACTAAGGGTATTAATTTCTTTAAAAATGAGATATTGAAAAATCTACATAACGTCATTGAGGAAACACTAATCATAAACATATATGAGTGAAAGATGCTACTTTTTATTATTAAAGTATCCTTTTTTTTTTCTTTTTCACTATAAAAAGACAGATAACTCTCATTCCTCAAAAGGCAAAAAGTAAACCTTTAACGCCTTTGTAGCTGTTACATGCCCACCTATTGTGAGCTTACGTATTCAACAAACTCTGTAATTTAGCGCGATGCCAACTGCGGTTAATAATATGAATTGGAGGTCGCTTAAATGTGATGAATGCCTTCGAAACGAACTATTAGATGCGACGGAACGTTATGTCTGATTTCTCACACAGCATCATTTATAACAAGAATGATAATTAGCACTGCCATCCGAAAATGTTAAAATTACCGTCATCGAAGATCATAGTGCGCATTGCGACTGAACTTCCATTCAAAGACGTTGAAATGAAGCTAAATGGTACATTTAACATTCAGTTGAAGTGAAATTAATTAAACGGTGAGAGCTATAAATTGAATCTTAGATGTTTGTGACTTTTCATTTGAATGAAATGAAGATTGCGAACCGTTTTGAATTACTTACTTTTTAAATAGTTCATTAATAGAAGACGATGATTGGAACTATGATTATTTCGCGTTGTAAACAATTAATTAACGAAGGATTCTGTTTTAAAAATAGTAGACGTTAAAAATATCGATGAAAATATTTCGATATAATGTTTTGGCTTATTCGTACTTTTATTTGTAAGTATATGTTTTAAACAATTAATTAAAGCACTCAGATCTTTATTAAAATTAAAAATCAGGTATTATTAATTTTTACTTTTAGAAATACGTTACGTGTTCCTTAATATTCGTAAATATATTGTGATATCCCTCAGAATAATTTTTAAAAAACATATTGTAATTGCTGTTATTAGCTAATACATATAGGCATACAATAAATAAACCCATGCATATATTAAAATTTAAATGAACCTACTGAATTAGATACTTTTATTTATTATTAATATTACCTCTAATGAAATGTGTATGTAACGAAATTTGAAAAAATTGGTTGTGTTTATTATTTATTAAGCATACTTTTAATATACTATTTATTATCTACCTTTATATTTTTCTCTCATAAAGTGATAAAAAACAACACTATTAGAAGAGAATGCTCTATCACTTATTTTACAAATATTTCTATGTTAATGACTCCATATTATAATTTAGTCACATATTGATATTCACACAAATTTTTTCACAAAATCTGAAAATTGAAGACATATAGTTTTTATACCTCAGTTTTATAGACATACTTTAATAGTCATAATAAAAAGCAACAGAAGGTATATTTCCAATTGAAATATCTGAAGTATGAGCAGTTTTCTTCCTGGAAATACTTGGTAAAGAAAAAACTAATGAAACGTGCCAGGTCAAGATGTAAGCGAAATTGTTAATCTCTAGCTATGCCTGACTTTGTCTCTTACTGATAGTTATAAATTTATAGAAAAAAGCCAAGTTTTTGGCTCTAGCTGTTCAATTAATAGCACAATAAAATGAACAACTAGCTATTGCTCTGGAATCTCAAAATTTTGCATCACTGCGAAGTGATGATATACAAGTATAAAATGGTATTTCATACTTTAGGTATTTTAGATACTTCATGGAGGGTCTTAATTTGATGACAGTTTTATCTGAGTTAATCGGCACGTTAAAATTACAAGAATTTTTTTAAAAAAATACATTTTAAAAATCAATAAATTCGTACAGAAACTTTTTTAACATATTGGTTGCTTAAGAAAATAAAAATTAGTTTTTCGTGGTTAAATATTTTTCTGAATTTTCAAGAAAAAGATATGTCTTCAAATTTGGGTCTATTCTTTTACAGTGAAATTATAACTTATTAAGAAAAAAAAAATGAAATTAAAGCTTTTTGATATGGATAGAATAAAATAACTTAAAATTTATTCATAAGTAATTTCGGACAAATAAATAACCCTTGACAGGCAAACATCTTGAGATTAGCTTGAATTAATTAATTTTTATAAAGAATTTTAACTAATAGTTATGAACATGTGAACACTGGTTCATCAACTTTTTAAGAAAATTAACGTAGTATTTCAATTGTCTTGATAATTTATTATATTACTCCCAGTTTGGTAACATATACAACATATGATTTAATAGTGTTCAAACCCTAAAGCAGGGATGGCCAACCAATGGCACGCGACACAATATTTTGGGCACGCCACTGATCACAAAGTTCAATATGAAGCAAATTACGAACGAACGTTTGTTATTGTAGTTACACCGTGGACTACTATTGCTAATGATGCAGTTTGTTTGCTTATAGCATAATAGTCAATTTCGTTGACACAACTGTATTTTAAAGTTTAAATGTTATATTTACAACTTTTAATTGTTATTTAATATCTCTAGTTCAGCAAAAAAACAAAAAGAGCAAGACAGTAAGTGTATCAGAGAATTTCAAACTTGGTGGACTGAGAAATATGGCATGATTAGTAAAGGCGACAAAGCGGTAAGTGTTTTATGTTCCGGAACAGTGGTATGTAGAACATCATCTGTAAAACGGCATTTTGAAACAAATCACAAATTCGTTAATCAAAAAAGTGAACCAAAGCAAAAGGAATCAATTGCAAGTGCAATGAAAGGCACACATAAATAGTCGACGTCTATAATTAAATATGTGGGCAAAAATTGTCATACGAGAGCTGCAAGTTACTCGGCTGCAAATGTCATTTCTTGGCATAGTAAACCTTTTCAAGAGGGAGAGTTTTTAAAGAAAGCTTGGTTAGCATTCGCGCCTTCACTTTTTCATGATTTTGGTAATAAAGATAAGGTAATTCTACGCGTCTAAGATACTCCTCTATCTAGAAATACAATAAAAGAAAGAATCTTAAAAATAGCCGGAAATGTAGCAGATTAACAAAATATTTACATTAACTCCGGTCCTTTTGCATCGCTATGTCTTGACGAAACACTGACGACACTAAATCTGCACGTTTCGCTGTTTTTGCTTGATATTGCATAAGAAACGTCATTAAGTAAGAATTGATTGTAATAAAACCGATGCTAACAACTACGAAGGGCACAAATATTTGTACGGCTTTTAAAAATTCACTTGCCGAGAAAGAAATTGATTTGAAAAAAATTGTTTCAGTAACAACTGATTGTTCTCCAAGTATGGTGGGCAAAAAAATGGTTTCATAAGTTTATTTCAAACAAATGTATGGCATTTTATATTCTTGAAATCCCTTGCATTATTCACCAACAAGCCCTGGGTGCTAAGAGTGGTTTAACATCTCTTGATAATGTAATGGTGGTAGTCACAAAAAAAGTTAATCTCATTTTGTCGCAGGCTTTAAATAAGCAAAAATTTGATGCTTTGTTACAGGAAGTCATCTCGGTGTATAATGGTTTACTGATGTGTAATAAGGTTCGCTGGTTGAACCGCAGGAATGAACTTCAAAGATTTGCTGATTGCTTGGAAGAAATCAGACTGTTTCTGCAAAATGAGGGGGAAATTGAACAATATCCACAGTTGTTGGATGTTATGTGGCTTTCTAAATTTATGTTTTTTACAGACGTATACTAACGTTTCAATGAATTGAACGTGAAGCTTCAAGGTTTATATAACAATTATCGCGTCATGATAGATCCCATTCGTGCTTTTGACGCTAAAGTGCATGCTTTCACACACACTCACATACACACACACAGGAACAATATTATTACAAGAAACTACAAGTATTTTCCAAACTTGAAAAAAAAAATCAATGATTTAGATATACACGAGAATCCAGGTGAAGAAACAGTCACTGAAAAATTTATTTCTGTAATTGATTCTTCAATCAATGAATTTTCAGCGAGACTGTCTCTGTTCAAAGAATTATTGGAAACACTTAAGTTTATGTACCCTGATCTGACTTCATTTGATAGCTGAACTTGTCCCAATTCGATTGGTTAGAAATTGAAAAATTTGAAATGCAGTTGATTAATTTAGTTCAATTAGTTAGCTGATTGAGTCTAGTTCAATATGGAATCAAAAATTTATTCAAACAAGGGAAGAGTAGGA
>BMAW01082040.1:97026-124775 GCA_019974015.1 Nephila pilipes | reverse complement strand
AAAAAAAAATATTTGTTTCAACACATTTCAACTATATAATACTTTTGTAAAAATTTATGCATCACTAATTTTGTAAGACTTGTTTATTAGCATAAAATAGTGCCATGGTATAGTTTTGTATTGAATTTTTATGTAAACTTTATTAGAAAATACAAAGCTAACAATACAATTAGTGCAATATTATGATAGCACATTTCTTGCATCATTCGATGATAATGACAGATATGAAGAATCGAAATTCATTTTTTTAAATCGGATGAAGAGTTAATTTTTTTAAATAAATCAAAAAGATATTAAAAATTTATTTATTTATCTTAAATTAAATTTCAATATTATTATAACATGACTGTTTAACATTGTATGCTACTTACCTTTCCAAATTTGTGCATGCAAAACACTTAATTAAGTTTAATATTTAAATATTTGTTCATTACTAACTGAATTCCTTACTTTGTCATACAAAATTAATCAAGTATTTTTTCTCTACTATACTTAATTAATATAATTAATTTCCTAAAGAGAAATATGTTGCTATATGCAAATATAAGGAATAAGTTTAAAAGTTTTTTAATGTACAAAAGTAATCCTTCTGTTAACATAAAAAGAAAGTCGAAAAATTATTTTAGAAGGAATTTAATAAGAGTAAAAATTAACAAATATATTAATATTATTTTATTGTGTATATTTTAATGTGTATAAATGATTCGTGAATTATTTTGTGTATTTTTGCAAAGTGTATATTTTAAATATTACACTACGCATATGAAGAAAATGAGAGACATAATATTTTATAAAGACAGAAAAACATTTTGTTGTTGTGAAATTCAGTTATTAATGCATAATGCTTAGTAATGAGTTAAATGGAATCTATAATATTCACATTTTAACAGAAAGAAGACATTTTTTTTGGAATAAAAGCAATATTTGCATACAAATTTTTGATGAAAATACTCAATTGGATTCAAAATTGCGATCTAAATTATTTAGACTCTCGCTTTTAATTTATTGTTTCCAAAAATATTTCTCTGATTAAAAATATCTTTAAGAATTATAATTTTCCCATAAGTATAATAAGAATTCATATAAATGACTTTATTCTTTAAATTTTATTATTTATAATTTTGTGTAAATTTTAATGAAACACTTCCTGGCCGATTCTAAATGTTTAATTTTTTTTTAATATCACTGCTTCGAGTCTCTAACGAAAACAATTCCCTTACTAGATTAAGCATTTTTATCTTTTCCCCACAGGGAATTTTTCAAAAAATTTCATAAAATTATTAAATGGGAGGAATGAATCATTGAAGAAAACATGTTTTAAAATAATATTTTGAAATTCTTTACAAATGAAGCTAATCAGTATAAATTTATATAAATTGAAATACTGCACAATCGTTTCCATTATTAAGCAAATGTTCTTTCAATTCATTTGTTGTTATTATGAATTTAACAAGAAATATGAAATTTTAAGCGAAATACTGTATTGGAAAGAAACATTTTAATTCAGAAAAGATGAATGGTTACCCTTTTAATTGTATTCATATTTAGTCGATACATCTGAAAACACAACATTTTAATAAGAAAAAAATATTTCTAGCTTATTAAAAACTATCTTTATAAGTAAATAACTGAGAAAAGAATGATAAGAATGTTTTTGTTGTACTATTTAAACATTTTCATTGTTTCTAATTTTATTACAAGCCAATGTGATTTAAATTGATGAAATACTTAGTTTACTTTTTGACTAAGACTTCAATATGTTTATAATAATTTATTACTTTCTTTGGCAAATTATTTGTTTTATTAATGACAAGATTTTTGTTCTATGAAGTTTAAGCTAAGAAGAGGCTCTGAATTTTGTTTTATTTTTGCAATAATATTGGACATATATTAAGGGAAATAAACTTAATATGTAATTGCATTGTTGAAATCAATGTACATTTAGTTACAATTTCGAGAATTTGATATTAATTTTGATAAATAAATGAATCAAACATCTTCATTTATTCCAAAAGGTTCAATTATTTTACTGGTAACTATTACTTTAGCCGGTTTCTAACTATTGTATATTTGTTTCGAAGTAATAATCTTGTTAATTATGCAAGTTTACATTGTATAAAATACTCTGTAAATAGTTACTAAAAGTATCTACTTCAGGAGTTATTGATTTCTATTTTGAGTCAACTCCAGACCATCGAATTAAATATGCTTCTGGTTCTAGCTAGCATAAGACACACATCACCCATATATCACTGAAATAATGAAATAAAAAATTATCTTCTTCAAAATGTATAACTCTCTTAAACTTGTGTTAAAATATTCTAAGCTAAGACTACGTTCCTTAGCGGGTTATTTAAATTTAACTAATAGTGTACCAAATCATTTCATTCGCCATCAAAATTTTAAACTTCTTCTAAGCATTTTATTTTCAATAACGGTCATGTACAGGGTGTTTCATATTGAATGGGACAAAAAGAAAACATGATTATGAATGTTGTAATTAATATATTTAGAAAATTCAAATTTACCTCAAAACTACATTTACTCAAGTTTCTACAGGTGTTCAATATGTGCCCTTCCGGTGACACGACAAATGTCTACACGGTAATCAAGCTCCTGCCACACTCGTGATAGCATATCCCCTGTGATGGAGTTCAACACTGCAGTTATCCACTGCTTCAGTTCCTCTAAGTCCTGAAGAAGTGGACGCACAAACACCTTGTCTTTAACGAAACCCCAGACAAAAAAATCACAGGGCTTTAGATCTGGTGATCTCGGCGGCCAATGAAGACATGTCAAATCATGTAGCCCAGCACGGCCAATCCAGCGATGGGGTAGACATTCGTTCAGGAACTCAAGTACGTTTTTATTCCAATGTGGGGGAGCACCATTTTGCTGCAAAATGAAATCAGGAACAGCTTCATCCAGCTGGGGGAGCAACCACTCAGAGAGCATGTCTTGGTAAATGTCCCCATTAATCCATTTTTCAGAAAAGAAAAATTGACCAAAAACACAACTGTTTGATAAATCGCAGAAAACGTTCACCTTGGGAGAATCACGCTGATGTTCTAATGTTACATGGACATTTTCCGTGCTCCAAAATCTCAAATTATGGCGATTAACTTTGCCACATAAGTGGAACGTGGCCTCATCGGTAAACACCAGTGTGTTCTCGAAACCATTCACGTCGAGCTTTTCTTGAAATTTCACACAGAAATTCTTATGAAACGGTTTGTCAGTAGGTTTTAAAGCATGGAACATCTGATATCTGTACGGCTTGAATTGGAGACGCTTCTGTAAAACACACAACACCGTTGTGTGAGGGACAGACAGTTCTGCACCTGCACGTCGCGTTGATTTTGAGGGACTCCGTAAAAACGAATCACGAATTCTTTCAACCACTTCGGGTTTTGTTTCTTTCGTCCTGGGCTTTTGTTCTTGTATCCTGGAATTGCTTCACCCACCTGCTTATATTATGCCAATGCGGTGGTTATTTACGAAATTTCGTGCTAAAATGTCTTTGCACAACAGTTACCGAGCAGGTTTTGGCATATTCGAAAACGCAGTATGCTTCCTCCTGCGGGACGACATTTTGTTTAACAGCGCCTCTAGCGGCGAGTTCGTCATTCGATAATTTTTCCCTGTTGCCAAATAAAACTTGTATAATAGTAGTTGCAGAATAAATTTGTTTCGGCTGAATAAATCCATTACGGCAGTCACACTGAGCTATTCTTTTTGTCACATTCAATATGAAACACCCTGTATTTAGAAATGTACATCAAATTTCGTGTAATTCTTTGTTAAAAATTTATTTAGTTCTGAATTAAAATTATTATTAGCCACTCAGGAGCTATTGTTTTAGGTGGATCAGTTTGTTGCACCAGATCACTTTTCAATTTTTTTATCGTTAGTTTTAAATTTAATTACATGTAGCTGATATAATATTCAATTACATTTAACTTAAAACATTCATTACTTGCATTTAGCTTTAATTTAATCATTTATCGTTTGCTTAATTTTAATTACATTTAGCTAAAATATATTTAATTTAATCAGTTATCGTTACCTTTAATTTTAATTTCGGAAAATTTTACTATTGTCTATTTCTCTATATTTCATCGTTTCCTAAATAACTCTTATTTTCAGTTGAGTAACTTAATTATTAACTTAATTATTATTATAAGAAAGGGCTTCTTAGGGGGGGGGAGGAAGGGCTAAATCTATTCTTTGTAAAATTTTGAATGGAACTTTCAATTTTAGAATTTCTTGTAATTTTAGGTCCGTTGACTTGTAGTTTTTTACAATATAATATTTTGCATGCTTTTAAGTCAGAAAAATATTTCTAATTTGGTTGCTCTGGTTGTTTCGACAATTTATTCGTTTTTTGTATTATTTCTGCAGAATGTGTTTTTTTTTTATCTTTTTTTTATGATTTTTTTTAAAAAAATTTGTTTTTAGATTGTAATTCTTGATTTATTATGATTTTGTATAATTTCAAATGAATTTATAATCATCAGTAATACTAAACACATTTTTATGTATATATATATACATATAAGTTACATTCCTAATTGTATGTATTACGAACTTAATATATATATATCATAGTTTTAATTTATTATTTTAATTTGTCACAAAGTAATTTTGATTATTATTTCTATGGTTTTTTTTTTATTTTTTTGATTGAAGAAACATGTACTCATATATACAAATATATTCTGTGGATGAAATACATTTTTAGATTAACGTCTTTTTTTTAAAAAAAAATGCCTACAAATTTAGATAACATGAATTGTTTTGGTACTTTTCTTTATGTATGGTAGGGGAAAAAAATTGTAAAGCTATAAATAGCACTAATACAAAGAAACGCATGCATTGAAATGTAAAACGAACCTCAGAAAAATAGAAAAAAATTTTAAAAATTATTAAATTCTACAAAACAGCAAAACTTAATAATTTAATTCAGCGTTTGTTTGAAAATGAATTTTTCTTTGAAATAAGGTTTTTTTTTGTGTATTTATATATGGTGAATATTATGTTTCTTATAAATATTTAATTTAAAAATTATTCATAGGGCATCATATCCTCTTGAAATCTATTATATGATATAAGTATATTTTGGTAAACACGGCATCAAATGCAGCACCGTCTTCATCATACTTTCTTTGCATTTAATGATGCTAGATCCAATCTTAAAAAAACATTGAATACTATTATTCTGATGTTAGAAATTTTCAATATATTTCAAAGACATGAATCTTTTTTAAATTTTTGATCGACCCCTGATAAAAATCATGTGGTGTTATATCTGAAAAAAACTAGCGAAGATAATTTTCGGACTGAACCTCGAAGGTCCTGCGAGACGCTTCCTTAGCAAGGGCCCCTCGAGACCTGGATCTTGAAAAATGAGGCCTTCAACTGCTTATATAGTTTGGGGCCCTCATCCATCCGGAATGCATTTTTATGGACAAATTTCTCCAACTTCTATTCAGTTTATCTCTTCCGCTATAGATGCTGTAGATAGGAATACCAACACAAGGTTTTATATTTATACTTCAGTGCGATTCTAGATTGGGTTGCAGAGAACTGTGAGTCAAAGTATTATAGAAACATTGAAAATATGTGAGCCTCAGCATAATAATTAAACGTACTAGAAACGTAAATCAGATAAATGAATATTGGATCTATTTTATGTGAGAAATTTTCTATATTTTATATAAACTTTTGCTGAAAATATTGGAAATGATAAGAGACGGGAAAAAAAGAAAATAATGTTTTCGAATTGGATGACTTATACCATTCTCATAAGAATTTAGATTTTGTGACTTTATACATATATTCCTTCCGTTGCATCGTCCTGTAAGAAAACTGGTGAAATTTTTGGGATTTCATATTCTTCCGCACTTTTGTTCCACTTTTTGCTTTTTATTTGCAGTAAACAAGACATGACTAGTTTGCAAAGTGCATTTGAAATTTTCAGAGCATGTATCAGAAATTTCTGCTTTTTTTATTATGTATATAAGATATATTTGGTCGGAAAAAAATTTTACGTAAAAGAAATGTATTTGGCTAACATAAGATGAAGAAAATAAATGTTTACTTCAAAAGAGAATCTCGTGTCCCCTAAATTATATCGGAGAGTCAAGGGAATTTCAGATCTTATTTCGTCCTAGTATAAAGTTACACATTGCATCGGTAATTTTTTAAATTTTTCAGAGATGTATTTGAATTTTTTGTATTCCTCTCAAATTTATCTAACAGTAATGACTAATTTAAAAATTGCATTGAATTCTATGGAGGGGATTTTGGACAAAAATATAAATAATATCTTTGTTGTTAAACCACTAATAGTAAATTTGAATATATATGTGTGTGCCTGTGTATGCGCATGTGAGATGTTAAAATACTGTTAAATAATATCTTTAATAAGCTCTAATTCACTTTATTTCAATTTTCACTGCTACAATTTACATGTATTTGGTTTTTGTTTATTTTATTGTAGAATTTATTTATAATTATCGGAATTAAATATTTAATTTTATTACTTGGATTTCTTAATTTTTAATATTGAATATACTTATTATGAGAAATATTTATACATGACTCTTGATTACAAGTCTTAAGCCCTATTATGGTGATTCAGAAGAAACTACCCTTTAACTTTTTCCCAATGGTAAAAAGATAACAATAGCGAAAAAAGGCCTGATATAAATTATTTATAATTAAAAGCTATATCATGTTTATAATTCAATTATGTACTTTTGAATGATTTGATGAAACCTATACACAACAAAATTTTAACATAAATATTTAGTATTCAGAGAAGAAATGCCATGTCTGCAATGTAACTCTGGAAAACTTTTGAGCCTATCTGTGCCTCTTTTTACTTTTTATTTAAATAATAAACGGTTAATGTACATTAATATATAAAAAATACTGCAATAAAATAATCGAAACAACAATCATGAATTTCTAACAATCATTATTTGAGCATACCTAAATTGATCTATGACAAGAACAAGGTAAATAAGTAACAAATATAACAGCACCGGCAGGAGATAACTAAGAATATCCAAAATTGTATTATGAATATCAAAATTCTTTATTCCAAAAATAAACATTGATATAACTGTTATGTGAAATAAGTAGAAGACTTGATAATACTCATTGTGACAATATGTGAGCCAGTATTGAACATCGATGTGTTTTTTGTACATGGCTCATAATTATTAATTCTAATACAATTAGAACATAATCTATTAGAGGACTTAATAATCTTATAACTCATAGGAAATATTTTTGTTTGCATTACCCAAGGTTAAACAGACGGTAAAGTAAATATAAGAACAAATTTTAGAAACTGTTCAAAAAAAACATAGTTGTCTGCTATTTCTTACAAAAAAAAGAATTACAGGAAATGATCCCTATTATTTCAAGATTTCATCAGATGTTTCCTTATAGGTCATATGCGGTGATAATTTTAACTGAATTATTTGCGTTAAAATAATAAATTAAACCTATGATACAACTGCATCTTTAAAAAAAGATTTGAGTATTATTAATATTAATACCTAAATAAATAATAATTTAAAGATAACCAAAACATGAAAATGAGAAGCACTGACACCTTTACAGATGTAATAATAATGGTGGTTGTTTACATACTTTTTTACGAAAGGTGCATATAGTAAAAAAAAATAAAGATTTAAATATCTTCTTTACAAATAATGCGTATAGTATATTATTCATGAAAAGTCAAACTGTTTCTGTCTTGAAGGAAAGAATTTAAAAAATTATTTCTGAAAAGAATATGTATCAGTTTAAAATGAAAATTCATAGAAAATATTTATTTCTAGAACATATTTTTTGTTTATAAATTTATATTCCATTTATGAAAAAACAATAATTTTTAATAGTTAAAAATCATAAATTGGGGAACTTTAACAAACGTATCATTTTATTATTAAATACATAAAACATGAACATTATAATATTTCATCTTGAGGAAATAAGACTAAAAGATAATAATCTAATCGAATTATGTCTTATAGAGAACTAAATAAAATGCTAGTTTTGGAAAATTACTTGAATTTTTAGTTAAGAATTTATTACTAAAATTTGATACTATCAAAATAACAAGTTTTGAACCATAATTTTTGTATACATACTTACTTAAACAAAAAGTTGAAAAGCAAATGTCTCTGCTTATAAGAAAAAAAATTAATGAGATCTTTGAGAATATATCTCTAAGAAAGAGTGGTTACATGTGTGTGTAAAGTAATATATATATACATGTGCCCTCTTTCTTGTGAGTGTATTACATATGATGACCTGTAAAATTTACTTCTCATTTAACTCCTTAAGTTTTTAGTTTTTGATTTTATATATATATATATATATATATATATATATATATATATATATATATATATATATATATATATATAAGAAAGAGCAGTATATATATATATATAGGTATATATATATATATATATATTTTACTCAAACATTTTTTTTCTTTTTCTGTGTTTCATTTTCTTTATTTTTTTTTTTTTTTTTTGATTTCAATTTTCAGAATTTTTTCTATTTTATATTTTTTGGTGTTTTAACCATTTAATAAATATCATGTTCCATTGATCCAAAAAAAATATATATATATTATTAGTTAGGTTAGGGAGTAATTAGATCCTTTATAATATTTAAAAAAAGAATCAAGCTTCCACAGTCTAATGCCTGACTGAAATTGTTGCATCACCATTTTTGTATTTTTTATATAAATTTTAAAATTCCCAAAAAATATTTTCAAAATTTTGATATTTTGGCTGATTTTTCACTCTTCATATACAGATATATATATAGTGGTTATATATATATATATATAGTATGTATAATGAATTGCATAATTCATTTTATTTTCTTCATTTGCTCTTCTTTGTTTTGAAAGTAAAATCTCTATTTTAGTGACTCCACACTGCCAACCAAATTCCCTGTGTTTTAACAGTACTCACCTTCAGACCCAAGGTATAAAATTGATGATCGCCGAGATCTCTCAGTAGTCACTCCGTTTTCCATTGAACTATGTCCTCTGCATTGAAAATGTTATTTCCATTTGTTGTCTTTAATTGGAAAATAATTTCAATAATAAAGATAATACCAACCTTGACGCTTTTGAACTAACTACTTTCTTGAATGATTATGTCAGTCTAACTGAAAGAAGATTGTAAATTCTTCATATATATATTTATATATGAGTATATATATATATATATATATATATATATATGTGTGTGTGTGTGTGTGTGTGTGTGTATTGTTGTGGTTTTATATTTTCATTCTTTTATTTGTTACCATTATTGAGTAATATAATTAATCTTGGAATATGCTTAAAATTATTTATAAGGAACATTTATTTGGAAAACC
Source organism: Nephila pilipes (assembly GCA_019974015.1). NCBI lineage: Eukaryota > Metazoa > Arthropoda > Arachnida > Araneae > Nephilidae > Nephila > Nephila pilipes. Next base: position 115,355 of record BMAW01082040.1, on the reverse strand, counting down.
GACACGTGAATTTAAGGTGTTATAATTAAAAAAAAATACTGTAAGACCCTCATTCATTTTAAAGGTCCCCATCATAATATGCTAAATTAATAATTTAACGAAACGAGTCCCAAAATTCAGGAAGTTCGTTTTAATATGAAATCTAAATTAAATTTCTGCACACCCATGTAGATAGGGAAGCTAGAGCATCAGAGTTGAAATTCATTTGGAACAACTGCATGCAATTATTCTTTATCAGGTAGCGTAATGAAACAAATATTTGAAATCATAACCTGTTTTACATATTCTATCTAAATAGTACAGTCTTTTAATCGAAATTTCCACTGTAGAATATTTTAAGTTCTCAGAAACAGTGAAAATATTCATTACAATATTCCTATTTCCACTAAATGTCTGAGGAAGTCTCTTCAATTTAGAAGTAGAAAGTTATTTTATCTACGAAACAAGCCATTTCGATGCATCTTAATTTTAAGGATCAAGCTGTTGTTTCCGCTTCCATGTTTTTGTCTTTAGCTTCGAAAAATCAATAATTTCTTATTCATGTATTTTTGCTTTTGTTTTATTATTATAGAGGAGTACTCTTCTTTTTCAACTCTGTGATCGTTTTCATCCTAAACTCTAATCGACCATCTTTTCGAAGGAATACATGAATTTCAATTTCTTTTCAAGCTGTATGATGAGGATGTAAGGGTTGAAGTAGGTACAAGCTAAAAGAAAAACATCGATTTATGTGATGTCTTTTACGACGCAATATTTTTATATTGGACCATTTTATGATACAAATAACAGGTATGTTTAAATGGATATCATATCTGCGTTAACAAAGAGAAAATCAAGGTTTCCGGTCATTGATTTCTTTTTTAAAAAACATGAAACATTACTATTTGACCATAGGTATAGCAAAACCTTAAGGTAAAGGGTTATGTATTATTTTAAATATACTCGAGTAAATTTCACAATCACTATAATTTGTTTAATGTATTACAAAAGGTCAAATATTTGAAAAAAAAGGATTATTTAAGTCTCTATTTTTGGTTTGTATCGTTTACTCAACTAAATTAAAATAATCGCTTATCGCTAATATTTAAAACAACATTTGTTTTATTAGCCAAATGAATGTTACATAATTTGTGATACAGCTTTTGCATATTCACTAATTGTATTAATTTAATCAATTTTGCCACCATTCATGTTATACACACACACACACACACACACACACACACATATATATATATATATATATATATGTGTGTGTGTGTACAATTAAAAAATTAAAATATAATAATTAAAAGTTATGGTTGTATACAATATTTTTAATCATGAATAATGCTGCTTTATTACTAATTATAAAAATTGCTGTAACGTTATTTTAAATGGCATTTCTTAAGACTTTCAATGTAAAAGTAACACATTCAAGGGAAAAGTTATTGCTGGTTCTTTTAAATTTTATTTAAATTCATATTTAGCACATAAGTAGAATGTGTGTTAATCAAAAACATACATATTTAAAAAGAAAATAGTATATAGATAATAAATATGAACAATAAAATTTGTAAGTTTACAAATATTATTTAAATGCTATGTAAAATGATTTAAATTAAATATTTAAAAAACAAATTCAGGGTCTAGACAGTAAATGACCAATGTTAATGAAACAAAATATGTATTTTCAGAAAATAAGATTGCATTTATACGAAAAAAAATATATAATTATTTTTAAGAATACCAGCTGGTATAACAGTTCTTTGCATGTGTGAATTGAAAAATGTAACAACATTGAAGCATATTTTTTTAAATGAGACTAACTTTTAAATCCTAATTTGAGTAACTTTAAGTAAACCGTAGTTTGGTCTCTAAATAAATATATGATTTAGTTAGAAAATTAGTGAAGTCAGGTACATAAATTAAAACCGAATGGGGTCTAAAAATATCCTAATCTTAATACACAATATACCTTTGTGAAATCTTAGATTAAAAAAATGCTGATTTCTTAGCAATACAAAAAGACATCCAATGGTAGTGAGCGTTAAGTTTACTTACTAATTACACAGAATTCAAAAATCGCTAGAGAAAAAAAATGCTTATCTGCTATCTTATTCATAGATAAATGATTTGCTGGTCTAGGGATATGCAGCTGAAATGCACGTAAAAAACTCGAAAGATATTGAAATCATATTATTTGACAAATTTGTAAAGGATAATAGTTCGTCAGAAATATTCATGTTTATGATGCAATAAAATTCTCCTATATTCCAACTATAATGCAAAATGTCACAACAAAAGATTTTGAACATCTCATGACCATCAATAAAAATTACCTTCAGAATATTCCTGTAATTCTATCCCTACCTTTACATTAAAAAACTCTAAATACCCTTTTAACATTTTTTTTTTAAAAAAATACTTTAACTTTTCAACATTACTGTTAAAAACATAGACATTGAAACAGAAATTCTCCTTCAGTAGTAACAAACCCGACCGCCAATCAGATAGCGAAATCTCATGTCCAAGCTTCTAATAGAAAACATTTTGCTTAAACTTTCTCCGTCCATTGTCGTTAAATGCTGCAATCCAGTAAGCTGGTCGCAGTTAATCAAACTAACTGTTTGAAGTAGTTCATTAAGCTTTTAATTTCAATAATTTTCTCAAAAAATCTTTAAATTTTACAAACTCTAATGTAAGAAATTTTAATTCAATATAAGAAACTTTTCTTAATTCCTTCTTCAAACTTTCAAAATAAATATTCATAAAGTAGTTCAGGCCAAGCAAAGAGTTGAAGCAATGATCACAGAGTTATAAGACACGGAGATTTAAGCCAAGAATCTAAATTGCTCCAGCAAAATTTTCAGCTTATAATTTAACAATAGAAAAGTCTACTAATGAAAAGACAATTTAATTCCTCAAGAAAATTATTACAACAGTAAACTAGAAAGAAACATTAATTCGTAAAATTAATTGCTTCTTGATCAAAAATGGAAACTATTTTTCCATTTAGAACACAGATATTTAAAACTTAAACTCTGTCAACTCTTCTCGGATACATTCCAAAAATTAGAAATTACATATTAATAATATGCAAATCAAAACTGTTTGTTAGGGAATAGATTGTAAGAAATTTTGTAACTTCTCTTTTAAACTTTTGAGTTATTTTGGTTAGTAGTTCAAAACTTTCATATTGACATTTTTATGATTTATTTTTTAAGCAATTAAATACAGTAGGAGTTAACTTTTGAGTATTTGTATTAGTGAAGAAAAAAATGGTAAAAGTAAATTATTCAGAAATGGCACTTTGACTTTTAATATTAGTAGTGAGAACAAAAATTTGTACATTTTGAGAAAACCACAAAAGAAGCCTTAAATCATAGAAGAAAGATATTGCAAAGAAAAAGTTATTTTGGTAAAATGCTTGAAATTCTTATATAAGAGCATATACCAATAATAAATAGAAAAATATTTAAAAAAAATATTACATATAAATACCTTTGAAAGTGTTGATGAATATAAAAAACCTTCAATTTTTTCATAAGGAAAAGATTTGTAGTTCATCACTGATGTTTTAGTATGAAACATGGAAATTAGAAAATACAATATATCAGCTCAAAGCATGCAAGGTTTCAACTTTAGATCAACTTCTAAATAAACCGGAAATTATAATCTAAGGGGGAAAATTATTTATTTATTGATTATTTTAAGACCAAACTCGATGAACCCTGCAGTCCAAAGATAAAAAAAAACAATTAAAGCTTTAATTATTTTAATTAAATTTAAATATATTTATTTAGTCAAAAATTTAATTATTTTTAGAATAGCAATAACTGATATATTAATGAAGCTGTAACTAATTACGAAATGTTGCATGAAGGATTACAGATATTAAAATTCAATTAGATTGAAAGTTACACAATATATCAATACAGTCATGCGTAAATGTATGAAATTTAACTACTGAATGCAGATTAGTATTCAAATAAAATAGAACGTTAGAAAAATAAGCCAAGTAAAACAAATAAAAGAACAATAACTAGTATATTTTAACAAAATTTGAACTAATTATTAAATGTTATATTAACATTTAAAGATATGAATGTATTGCAAAACTTAACAAGATTTTACATAGACATTCTGCCAATTCCAGGTCATCCAAATTGTGAGTTATTACCATGCGCATACAATAGAAGAAATCTGTCTCTTTCACTCTTTAGACAAAAACGAAGTACAAAAGGCAATAGAATTCTACATAATCCAATAACAGGTAGCCTTAAAACTGAACATAAGTAAAGTCAAAATAGAAAAAAAAGTTTGGTTGAAAAAAAGGAAGAAAAGGAAAGAAGGAAGCTTAAATAAAGTTTTATCAAACAAATGTTAATTAAGAGCCTTGAATTAAAATTAATTAAGAGATTTGATAGAACTTTCCTCTTCAGCAGAACAACAGAACAGTGCTTGGATTAATATTTATTATATACTTGTTATAAAAATTAAATGTCGCATTCGGTAAGAGAGGAAAATATGGCAAAAAATATTATGAATTGTATCAAATTAAATATAATGGCTCATTAAATATTTAAAAACAAAAGAAAAATATTAAAAGTTCTGTACAAAGATTTACAAAGAACAGATTTAGCTACCGAAGGAGCGCTTTTCTTAATAATTGTTATTAAACTAATCAATTAAATATAAGAATTAAAGTAAACGATGAAATATCAAGAAATGGACAATAGTAAACATTTCCGATATTAAAATGAAAGGAAATGATAAATAATTAAATTGAATATATTTAAATTAAACATAAATAAAATTGAAACAAACAATGAGAAAAATTGAAAAGTGATCTGGTACTCCAAAAGTGATAATCCTAAAACAATAAACTTTTTGGGCTTATAACAGTAAATCAATATTAAAATCATTTGATCCTAAACATTCCAAGAAGGAAGCCAAATTAAAAAGACGTATTTTGAAATTCATGAAACAAAAACAAAAAAATCCGCCTCATAATTTAAAATTCTGAATAATGTTATTTATTTTCAGTCATATCTTGATTCCAGTTTACATATAATTTAAGATAATACATAAATTGATAAGTAAATAAAGTACTTAAATTTTATATTTGTTTCACTTCAATCCAATAAAAAAAATTGAGGGAAATTTATTACGACATATTTTTGAAAATTAAGTTCATTAGTGGTGAAAGCAGTTAACAGACATATATTGCATATATTTTATTTCAATCCAATAAAAAATTCAGGAGAAATTTATTATGAAGTATTTTTGAAAATTACGTTCGTTACTGGTGAAAGCGGACATAAAAAATATTCGCAAAATCAAGGAAAAAGTTTGAAAAATGATCAGGTACACATTTACAGGATGATATCACTATCCCCTTTAAGTGTCTAATATTGTAAGAATATATGAAATGTAACAAATCAATGTAGAATATTATTTGAATAAAATAGTATGTTGGAAAAATAAACAGATGCATAAATAAATGAAATAGTTAGTTTGAATGTTGATATGTTTATAAAGGGAATTAAATACAAAACTCTTACAGACTCAGAACATGAATAAACAAAATTTAGGGGATGGTCATTAATCATAAGTGCTAAGTTAATGGAAAGTTTAGAAAGTAACAAAGATTTAAGTTTAAGTGTGAAGATATAAGTATAAGTATTGTATAAGTTTTTACAGAGTAGCAAAGACACTCCGCAGAGAACCAAATGAAAGAACAGGAAAAAAAAAATGTTTCTAACCTATTTTTCCGGTCGTTGCTTAAGCATCAATCAAGTTTCCTGTCTACCAGAACAGATCTTGGATTCTAGCAATATACATTTAATTTAAAATAGAAGATGATCGTAATGTTAAGAAATGAATGTATTAATCCAAGAAAAGTTAAAACAGAAACAAATGTTTAACAGATAGCCAAAAAATATAAGATTACCCAAATATCATAACAGTAAACAAGCTTACTTTTGATACATAATGGGAGGTATCTAACTACATGTTAGAGTCATCACAGGGCATATTGTGTCCAGAATTAATTGCCCAGTGAAAACAAATTCCATTTTAAGCTTGATTTTTTTAAAAAAACAGCGAATTTCAATGAAACGACTCTTAAGTGCACATTATGAGTGCATATAAATTCAATGTAACAAGTTTCATGCTTTTGTGTTTTGTAATCTTTCCGGTTTGCCACACCGACACTCACAAACTCTTCCCTTTATTAATACAAATTGTTAGAAATTATGAATAGCGTAAGTGTTTTTCGAGTGTTTTGTAGAGACTCATAAAATTATGCCTCTTTAACTTGGGTCTCCTAATAACTTGAATCGGTTTGAACGAAGAATTACGTTTTTTTAAAAAAATTTTACTTTTTAAAAGAAATATGCAAATTTTCATTATAACATTTATTCGTTTCCTCCCCGTATTTCGAATTTTTTTTCTTTAGTGAAATTTTCTCATAGCTGCTCATGTATAACACGCAGCTAAGAATTTACAAATAATATGTATAATGTCAACAACCTCATTTCACCAAGAACAAATGTCATATGCCTCTGCATGGTCTAAAGCGAAAATATAATACAGCAATTGTTTAGCGCTGTTCTATTGTTCACGAAGTACGTGCCTTTATTTTCTGTAAATATATTCGTACTCAATTTGCTTAATATTAAGAGACGATTATTTGTATATATGTTTATTTTATTTCTTCTTTTCCGTTCTTCTTATCCTAGATCAATGAGAGGCTCTGGTTCCAATTTATCAGCAAGTTTCACTGCAGATAGTAAGTGCCATTATTAAGCTTTATAAAGTTTTTCTAAATTTAAATGCTTAATATAAAAATGTTTTCCTGAATCATTACATAAAATATATGCTATTGGATCACTGAACAAAATAAGAGCTGTCTCAGATTATTTCATTTATATTAATTCCCTTTTATCCTTAGATACCCTAAAATGTATTTCTTCTTCCGATAATATAATCTTTGAGATACAAATACAATTCAAAATTTTAAATAATAAAAAAATCTTGTTGCTTTTACTTTTGTTCTCGGGTTCAAGGTGTTTGGGGAAGCTAACGGGTCAAGTTTCATGCAAAAACTGCCACCAAGCTTGAAAGTGACATTGCAGATATTATCCCTAAATCATTTTATAAGAATATCATGAGAGAAAGTATGGTGGAGTCGTGGATCCAAGAATGTATCAATTCAAATAAAGAGAACGTAAGCAAGAGATTTCCCCCTTCCATTAAAAGGAGAATATCATACCATAATTTTTACCACTAACAAATTTACTCAGTTGCTCTCTGGTAATGCACTCCTCAAGTGTTATCTCAACAGATTTAATTTGGTTTAACAATTTCCAATGATTTCAGTGTTGGTGGCGAGGAAAAGGATGAACTTGTGATTCTACTATGCTTGAAATTTGTTAGCAAAAGAAAGATCCTGAAATTGGCCCTTAAAATTTTCAATTTTAATTGACCACTGATTTTCACCAGCTTGTTTCAAGAGAAGTATCCTGATTATTTTTGTAAATTCATTGTAAATACTTTGTAAGTAATCATAATCCTTCATAATGCATAAATTTCCCTTTTTTTTCTTTTGCAATGAGTTTCATACGTATTGCTGTAAGTCCCGTGTAATAATTGTGTGCTCAAGGATTTAATGGCGTTTTCAAATTTAAAAACAAAAAATTCTAATGTAAATTATTAAAAAATTCCGAATTGTATGATACTTAAACGCAGTCATTATAAAAATATTAATTCAGGATTGCTAAGTCCTTTTTTTGTAGAGTTAATCAGTGAAAATAACATACTTCTCTTAATCATTACTGGAAATAATAATTCAAACGTCATACCCTTCTAATATTGCAAATTGATATACACTGTTATATAAGTATACTTATGTTATGTTCCCCAATACGTATGGAACTATGTTCATGTTTAATAATGTCATGCAACATGTAATTCTAATTTTTGCAATATATTTCCTCTTACAAATATCAGTCTTATTTCCGCATCAGAGTACCACTTGATGTTAAATGACTAGTTATAATTTGCATAATTTGCAATTTTATACGCATTTTTCAAATATTTTAGTTTGTATACCTATATTTATATTTAGGAAAATGTATTTAAACAACTCTAAGCCGAGAATAAATTCATACCTTTAATATTTCAACATACGCACAATAATGCGCCAACGATTATCAAATATATTAACAGTACCTCAGAAATAAATTTCTAACTTTTTTATATTAATTTGTTATTCACAAATACTTAAACAGCATCTTTTCATCTCTAATTAATAAGCTCTATCCCTTATTATTCTTATCTCACATCTCTTTCAATAAGTAACCGCAATTTGCGATAGCATTTCATACAGAAATTTCGATATCAACTTTCAGGGATTATTTTTATGCCATTGATACGATTGCAAAGATTCTTTTATATGCTTTTTTAAATATCTTTCATTCCAATCGGTTGGAAATGCAAATTAATATGTGCTAAATAGATATCCCCGCTATCACTCGAGAATGTTATCAAATTTTCAGCGAAATTGGCAATGATAATAAAAGAGAGATTGCGAATAAGGAAAAAAAAATAATCTTTTTTTTTCTTTGCTGCTCCTATGCATGGATAGTAAAAGCATTGATATGGTTCTGGATCGTTTACACTTTTATGCTTGGTAGACGTTCAGTATCACTAAATCTGCGGGAAACAATTAGTGCTTGAAGCGCAACTGGAGCTCGGGACATTACAAGTTCTTTTGTTCAATAACCGATTATTCAGTGGAGACATTTCTTCGCCCGAGTATAACAAAAGAGATAAATGTAGCAGGGAAATAAATGGCTATTTGATATTTGGCTCTGGATCATGGACGTTTTAATAATGCAGTTTTTTATTGTTTTTCAAAAGAGCATTATATAAATGATAATGCAGCCAAAATGGAAGTCATTACTGCAAGTGTATTGTTTTCAATTATGCAAATAACAGTACATTTCATTTGATTCATTTCATTTGTTCCCTAAAAACTGTGATCAGTGAATTCAGTGATTCGAATTTTTTGCTACGCTTTAATACCAGTTAGGGAGGATATTTTATTGATTGTCAATGATTGCAACGTTAAATGTAACTAATTAATTTTATTTTTGAGTTTTTCTTGAGTAATTAATAAACTGGCATCCTTATCATATTCGATCTGTTCAGAAGTACACATATATATTATCCGTTTTATGTACCAGTGTATGATTTTTTCGCTTAAAATAAGAAAAAAGTAATTTTTACGAAAACCAGACATTTATCGTACTATAAGTAAGCGAAGCGTAAATAATCTATAGTAAATTACAGTAAAAATCTTAGTAATAATATGATAATTTAAACATTTTATGAGCATGCTTTTAGTTTGTCAAAGGTAAGATGTAGGAATTAAATATATTTGATTTTCATTAGCCGAAAGATTTTAATTAGTGTAAATTTTGTAATTTTTTTTTCTGAATTCTTATTATCATAGTTTATTTGCATAAAAAAATGAATTTTGTTTACTTATTATTATAAACGTCATATCTTTTAAGGACTTATTTTTTTTTAATTGCAATAAAAATATTCGAATTTGATATAAAAAAATAACGTGTGGAAAAAAAATTAAATATTTTTTTAATTAACTTTAATATTCATTTATTGTATCAAACTTCGAATCTATAGATGTCAAATATTTGAAGGAAAAAAATTACAAGTATCGTTAGCAAATGTGACTCAAAAAATAAATATAATAATTTTCTTTGAAAATAAAAAATAATTCTGCTTGAAAATAAAAAGATGAATTTTAATATAATGTGTTTTTTTTTTGACGGTTTTCTTATTATTTTTGTATTTTGTTCTAATACATTTAAAAAGAAAACAGATTTATTCAACAATTAAATATTAGTTTTTTTTTTTTTTTTTTATAGAATGTCATATATTTCCGTATGGTTTATTAAAACTTAAATAATGTCTAATGCCTTATAAATATTTATCTCAAAAATTTGCTGTATAAAATGTTTTGTTCTAATATATTTTTAATTACGATATATTTTATACGAAAACATATAAACACGACAATGAAATGTTAGCCATATGAAATCTTATAGAATGCCTTATTATTTACATATTAATTAAATAATAGATAATCTGATTTATTACAACATATAATTAGTTTATATCGATGATTTTTTGTGCAAAGTGTGTTGATTTCTTATATACATTAATGGAATATATATATATATATATATATATATATATAAGTCTTATCAAAACTTCAAATGTTTGAATAGAAAGATACGGGTAGTAAAAAGTTAAGAGTTACTTAAGATTAAAAGTCTACCCGATGTAACCCCTTAATGTGATTTCCAAGAGCTAAAACATTTAATAAAATGCTAGTACAAATTTGATCTCATTACGAATATTAAAAAGTTGAGCGATTCCATTTTCTGATAAAAATTTTGAAAAAAAATATTTTCTCTTGGTCATTTTGCTTTCAAATCAATTTTGGAGTAAATTTTTGAGATAAAAACGTTTGTTTTTGTTTTTCATGCTTAAGAAACCAGAAAATTCTTCATCTTAAGCTATCCGATCAAACTGGGTCGTCAGACACGATGTCTCATAAATTTTAAGTCAAAGATACAACAGCAAGTTTCTTGACACAGTTTTTTCCCCTTCTAAGACATGCTCCTTTCTTTTTTTTTATATTTAAGTCTTAACTTTTTGATGTTTATAGATGGGATCGATACTTTTGTGGTCACATTACTTCTCCTGGTTTTCTTTACAAATATTTTGTTATTTCCAACTGATCATTTCATCTCTTCTTTTTTACTTCGATTTCAACTAGTTTTATTTTTGTTTACCATTTTCATTTCACCTAATCTTTCTTGGAGGAAACGGAAAAGCGTACGGAAAGAAATGGAGTTAAATTGACTAGAAGAGTTTCATTTCTCGTCTTTCTTTGGGAAAGAATATACTTTAGATAAAGGGATAAATGAGAAAAACCGTTAATCTTTTTTAGAAAATTGGTAAAGTTTACCGAAGAAAATGAGTCTATTTTTAAAGTAACATTGACCTGAAAATAAAGAATTTAATTCGATTAGAATATAATTTTTTAACCATTGAAGTTTAGATTTATGTTAGTATTTGGGCTCGTTAAATAGAAATGATAGCAAGAACCAAGGAAGTTTTTGTAAAAAAAATGAAAGAAAATTCTATATAAGTATTTTTTTCTTGCAGACTTATCAAATATTACACTTTTTTAGCATTCAGTTTAATTGAACTATACATATTGATTTCACGTTTTCATTTTACGATTTTTCATATAATCTTAAATCCTAAAATTTTTTGACAGTTTGAATTCTAACATTTTTACGCCTTAAGTAAAATAAGATTAATTGACATTTTTATTTCGGAAGTGTTAAAAAAAACTGATAATACTTTTTTTTCAATGAAACATTAACCAGTTTGTTAAATTACGTAAAACGATATTTAATTGATGCGTATAATGTTAAGAAGGTTTATATATTGTTCAACAAATCTAGATTTATTTAATACTTAGTGTGCGTATACTCGTAACTAAAAGAAATCTAATTAGTTATTAAACATTCTTGTTTGTTTTTAGAGTAAAAAACGTTTATCCACAATTAGTTTTGTTAAAAAATTTACTTTTTATTTTTTGGCAAATAATTCCACTTTAAGCAATCATTCAATTTGGCTGACGATTCAACTCAAACATCAGTTTTTCTGAAAATAATAATTAAATCTTCTTCTTCTGATACTAAAAATGATATAAAGCGTATATCCAGGAATTTTTAACTCAGCAATTATTTTTGAGCGCATTTATTATATAAAAATCGTTTTTTACCCGAATTAATAATGATTGTTAAATATGTATTTTGAATAATGTTAAAAATAATTATTAAATTAAAATTTAATAAAAAGTGGACATTTTTAGCAATCTTGATAGTTCTTATTTTAAACTCGTAATTTTGATGCTTATCCTGTTAGTTATTTAACTACTCATTTATTCATAATTCATAAAAACTGCATTATAAAATAAAGATTTTATTATCTTTCCCTCAGAATTTCTGAAAATGATTAAGTAAATTTGAGAATGATCTTAATATGAACGCATATTTTATAATATAGAAACAAGCTGTAATGTTTTTTTTTTTTATGTTTTGAGCACACAAATGTCCAAAACATATTGTATGTAGCATTTGAGAAACTATAGCTTAAAGTAATTCAGTTTTAAAAAATGTTAATTCGAATGATAAGATCATTTTTATTAAGCTATATAAACATTGTAATAAATTTTATTTATTTTCATGGAAATTAAAACAGCTATACATTAAATATACATATTTCCCAATAAATTTATTTTTTATGATAGTGATAGTTCTGAAAAGAATATGTAGTTTACATGTTTTGCGGAATTTGTATTTACGCAGAGATTTAAAAAAAAATTATTATGTTTTTGTATACTTGGTTTGTTGGGTATATATATATATATATATGTGTGTGTGTGTGTATTACTCCGGGTCCAAAGCGATGAGCACTTGAGTTTAAGGTGACTAATTTATTGGCAAACTTGCCGTGATTACTATGCATATATCATTAATATAATGAAGTTAATTAGGATAAATGTAAAAAATATTTACAGCACAAATTTGGGTAGACAGTTTATTGTAAGGGCTTCGTGCACTTCCAATAGTCCAGAAAATGATAGTTCCACTACCTGACGCTAGACCTGAGACACGTTGTGTGTCCTCTGAAGCTCTGTCATGGCGTCTTCTCGAGTAAAACGTTTCTTTTCGTCTAGTGGAATGTCGTACCGCCAGTAGTAGTGCTAACTGGTGGTGAAGCAGATCCCGTTCTATAGCCGCTTTCTGAGCGATGAGTCACGTTCCAGGTTTACAACCAGCTGACTAGAACTTGCTGTGGTCCTCGACAGGAATCTATGTATCTGGATTCACCAGGAAAATAAACAAAATGAAAGCAAAGAAAATTATACAAAAAGGTAATTTGCTAATATTAGCTTCAAAATCCATTACTCAATACTTCATATGATTCGAGGCTGTAGTTGTTCATTTTGGTACCTCATAATTTTCAATCTTCTCCAATTGGTGTCTGCCATAGAGATGAACAGCCTTTATTTTAGCATGGTCTGTAAAATTTGGATCTTAGCTTGAGACCTCCACCAAACTGTTTTGTCTGAATGGTGATAACACCAACTTGTTATTTCATAGGTTTCATCCTTATCTAATTGTAGGTCCTCTTCTTTTACATCAGTAAATGAACAGCTTTTGTTACATTAGAACCATAATTATTTGCTGCTGAATTTATATTCGAACGTCGTCTATTGTCTATAATATGCGTGATACATGAAATAAACAGTCCTTCGTTTCTAATGATGTTCTAATATGTTACAAAAATAAAGCAAAACTATCCTTTTATTCTAATCTGATTGATGTTGTACCACCATTTCTATTTTACACGGAGACAAATACATTCCATTGAACCCATTTAAGCCCTTTTTCTTTTTCTTTTTATCTTATGAACCTTCTAAAACCAGAGTATAAATTGAAGGTGGTAAAATACAATCCACGTGCAAACGATTACTTAACGATGCTTTACTTCTTATTTTATTCAAATATTTCGGTAATGAGAAATTAAAATATGCAATGTCAGCTTTTTCTCTTTCGCCGAAACACAAAATTATGTTAATATTCATCAATTGAAATCTTACCTGGGAATAGACTTTTTTCAAACTTTACACTGCTCCCTGTTATCTTCAAAACTTTTAGTTTTTTATCATGCAGTCAACATATTTTTGTTTATTGGGTAGATTGTCTGTTAAAGATGTAGTCAAAATTCTCAATGCTAAATTATCATCACTTATTTTAACTATGTATTCACACACTCTTTAAATTCATTGATTCTAGGAGTATTTTTAAACTTTTGTGGACAATTTGTTTTGCAAAATGGGATTCCATACAAATGAAACACTTAATATCACAATTGTTGAAAGCATATTTGTCACTGCTATTAGGTTAAGATATTTCCGTTACTTTTCCTTGATTTCGGTAATATAAACGCCTGTTTTCAAATCCAATCGTCAATTTAGAAACAAAAGAAATCTTGCGGAGTAATTTGCCTTCAGATGCAAAGTAAAGATTCCATTCTCGAACTATATCAAGGGGGTTTAGCCATTTTTCTCGCTGCCTTACACAAATAAGTGTATAGATTTCGCGATTTAAATATTGAAAGAGTTTATCTGATACAATCAAGTCTCGTAATGATTTAAATTCTGAAACTTCAAATTAATTTACCGTAATACTCAAACATGGCGAAAGCCTGGATGCAAACTGAACATGCGGCTCATTTAGAGATATTTGCGCGGAATACATCAGAGCTCCAACTCAAAATGCCGAAAATCGGATAAAGTTCTTCAAATGAGCTTACTATATAGTAGAAATTAATATCGGAAGACAAATTAATTTTCGAAATTGCATCAAATCTGAATGGGTCGAATTGTGGTATTTATCGAATATTATTATAGAGGGGGAAATGAGAAGCAAAATCTTGTCAAGAGGAACGCGATTGACTATAGTCTGTTAATTTAGAATCAGCGTGTCAAGGTTACTCATTTTCGTTTCTCCTCCTTCGGTTACCATGGCAGCGACTAATGTACCATCGTCTTTGCATTTATTTTTAACACTTCAGATATGGTCTGAATTTCTTTGCGTTTGGACGTTCTTAATGTTAAATGTATCTGTTTTAAATATATATAAATAACACATTTCTTTTTTAAATGATATTTTTTTCAAATGAAAATATATAAATTATTAAATAACATATCCTTATAAAATATTAATGTAATACAAATATGTGTGCAAATTTAATTCATTTGCAAAAGTTCCAATGAGATGTTTAGTTCCGTTATATAAAGGTGTAAGAAAATTAAATGTGTTTAGTTAGATGTTAGCAATATATAAAAGTATGCTATACAGAATTCAAAACAGATATTTTAATGATGCAGATTTAAAAAAAAAAATAAAAGTAGATCGCGAAACTAAAAGTTTTGTTTTCATTAGAAGTCTGTTTAAGAAAATAAAACAAAATGGAGAATAAAAGGTGATGTCTCTTCTATACTCTTATTGCTATAGTATCACACATTAGTGTGTGTGGGGGGACATTTTGTGAATTTGAAGCACATATTGTAAAGTATCAGACTATAAAAGAATAGACAACAAAGAAATTTAAATGCTGACGGCCATAAAAAAAAATGTTCGTACCTATAGTGCAATGTGCAATAGACCTTCATGTTGTGAAGAATGTAATTTTAAGAAGAATAAAAGACTGTCTAACACTTGTTTATTCGAAACAGCAAGAAAACGTAGCTCTAAGCCTACGTTGCATATCTGAATGATTGGTGTTCATGTGATACATGGTGACAAACCTTAATTTGGCTAACTTCAATGATGAAACGGAAAAAACCTTGCTGGTTCCTAAGGCTAGTTGGATATTGAAATGATTTCAAATTGATTCACTTTGAAAGTCATAAGACGAAATCGCAGAGATGTTTCTTGCTAAACTGTAGTTACATTCTTTCAATTCCGAATTTATCAAAACTTTTGGGAACATTTTTATTCAATTTTTACTATAAAATACTATTTTCTGCTAACTATTAGTTCTTCACAAATGAATATTATGTCTAAAAAAGGTTTATTTGTGTTTGTTAGCTTAGGTCTAATTTTTAATCTATTTGCATCTTTCTTTTAAATTTCTAAACAGAGTATATATATATATATATATATAACTTTAATAATTTTATGATATTTTCATGATTTCAAGCTTAGGACTTCATTTAAGTGAATAGGATTAAAATAAATAAGAAGTTTTGATATCGTATGAATTATTGTTGGTTTAACAACTGATTTAAATTAATTGCACTCATAATTGAAAGCTACCCTGTTCAACATCAAGACATATTTTAAACTCATATGTGGATATTTAGCTTCATAATTATAATTACTATCATTAATGGAAGGAACCAAATCTTATCATATTTTATTAACTATAGAATCTCTGAATGAGAAAAATACAAACTTTATAGTTTGGCTGCTCTGAAAACGGTATTTATGGTGAACAGTTAAGAATATGAAAATAGAATAAAGAAGTATTTCGACTGTCAAGGATTTTTCATCGTTATTATTTCGACAAATTATATTTGCGGCTCAAATAATGACTGGCGACAATCTTGATCATCTTAGGGTTAATAATTTATAGAAATTTCTTAAAAAATATATAGCAAATATGTGTATAGCTATCATTGGAGGTAGTGTGTTCTTTTAAATATAAATGTAATAGATCATTTGACATATTGTGTAAGCGTATAACGTAATTAATAAATGTGTATGATGTTAAGTGTCCTGATTGTAATAGCATTGGGAAAATGAAAAATAGCAATGGGAAGAGGGAAAATAGAATGAGAATTATCTGTGAACAAATATTTGTTATAGTATGATGTCACGACGATACAGTGCTACGACTTTTTAAAGGCTCAGAGAAAAAGTTATAGACTATTTTTAGATAGTATATTTACATCAAAAAGTAAACAAACATATATTAAAAACCAAAGAATATATTAAAAACGTCTAATAAAACCTTCTTAAAAAAGAATACTTTAAAAACATCTATAAACAAAGAATATATTACAAATATCTATAAACAAATAATATATTAAATAACATCTAATAATAAAACATCTGTAAACAATATATATATATATATATATATTTGTTGCTGGTACTATAAGAAAAGAATATGTAGAGCTTCTGAAACACTCGTTGCAGAAAAAAATTTACAAAAGCGTGAACGAAAACTAATTTCTATTTCTACTTCCTCTGAAAATATTACAGCTTTGAGGTGGCATGGCAACTATATTATTCTAATGATTTCATCATATGCTGGTGAGGAGCGTAAGAATAATAGGCACAGGTGAGACCATAAAAACTTAAAATACATGTCAATAACAAACAAAAGTATGTAATGATCCATGGTGGTGTAGATATGTCTCTTCGTATGATAGCAAACTATCCTGACTCTAAAAAGACAAAACTGTTACTGAAGATTTGATTTTTAATTTTTAAATATATAAATGGTTACTTCAAGAATACCTTTAAATTAACGAAATGAAAAAAACATTGTTTCTAGAGTTTAAGATGTCAAGAGCTACCACAAAATGATAAAAATAAACAAATAATCCATAAAAATGAGATACCTTATCAGTCTCTATTTTTGAGCAGTTACAGTTATGAGAAATGTGAAGAAATGGTATGCCCGGAATGCATGAAACCTTTTCACGTATAAATTACTATTCACACTGGACGGCCACAAATGTGAACATATGGAGTTTTGTGCATTTATATTGTTTTTCCTGTATCGTTTTTGCTTTTTCGAATTCTATCAATATGAAAGGACTAAATTGTAACAATACAAAAAATTAAGTCATTCTCTATCTCTCTGTAAAAATTTGTCCTTGAAGGGTTGAAAACAGCATTCTCAAACAATTAGCAAAACACACAAAAAAATTGTAAATGTTTGTTCGTATTTAACAAATCTAAGTGATTTCATGAAATATAAACAGAAAATGATATTTTTAAGAACTTAATAAGTTTTGAATGAATGATGATTTTTGATGTCTTAGAAAACTTTTTCAAATAATTTATAAATGACTTTTTTGTACTTCAACATTTAGTTCAGCTTAAGAAGTATAATTTCTGGAAGTGCGACTTGTTTTATCATTCTATTTATAATACTTGCAAGAACTTTCTACTTCAATGTTAAAATTTTCATAGAGAGAAAAATTAAAATAAGTTTCATTAAAAACATAATAATTCATATTTAAGAAATAAGTCAGTAGATTCGAAAATCAAGAGGATACATTTCAATATTCATGTCAGTGAAATGTGAATTTAGTATAAATTCTGCTTTAACGTGCTTACTTTTCTTTCAATATAGTGTTTGAAGAAACAAGAATGACTTTAACTCATTTGTAATAGTATTAATTTAAGTTATTATACTTAATAATTTTCATTTAATAAAAAAATAACAAAAATATTTTATTTAGGTTCATAATTTCAGGATTCAGTTACGTTTATTAAATTGCTGATACCTATTTAATAAAACTTTAAATAAATAAGATTTTAATCATTATATAGATATTTTGCTTAAAATTTAAAGGTATGCAATAAATTATGAATCAAGGAATTAAAATATTATCTTACAAGCTGAAAACTATATTTCTCCCTACA
>BMAW01082040.1:53810-97001 GCA_019974015.1 Nephila pilipes | reverse complement strand
AAACCAAATTCTCCAAATACAAAAAATTATGAATAATATAATAAATGTTTTAGTAAGCAAGTATTGCTGATTTATTCTAGAATTACAAGCCTAAATATTCCGCCCAACAGATATAATATTAAAAATGTTAAAATACCAAAAACAAATTGAAAAAAATTCTGAAAATTATAAACAAAAAATTAAATTTAAAAAGAAAACTCATGAAAAACTAAAAAAATGTTAAATAATAATAAAAAATATAAAAAAAACCCTAAAAATTAAAATAAGAATTTTCCAAGTGCAACACTCCATGTGCACTAATATTCCACATAAAAATACAAAAAAAAAAAAAAAAAAAAAATGAAAACATATATAGAAATGTATAACAGAAACCAATAAAAATTAGAAATTAGTTTCCTCATATTTAATGCTCATGAACAATTTATTTCAGATCATAAAACACTAAAAAAAGGTAAAAATGAAAACAAAATTACTCTGAAAGAAAACCATGCCATCTCTCCTCCACAAAAACGATAAAATAAAATTTTATAAACTTTCCAAAATATTAAAACAACATATATATATATATATATATATATATGTGTGTGTGTGTGTGTGTGTGTGTGTGTGTGTGTGTGTGTGTGTTTGAGATTATATATACTAAACATATAAAAAAAAAGGAATTTTCATCGCGTAAAAAATAAAATATGCGTTGCGTGTGACATGACAATATAATAATTTCATGCAGAATACATATCCATGAAAGAAATTGAGACACAAAAAATAGATAAAACACACAGTACCTTGAACAGTTCGGATGAATACTAGAAATTATTCTAATATTACATATATATATATATATATACTCTAGATATATACATACTAAATTAGAATTTATTTTATATATACATACAGAGAGAGAGAAAGAGTGGATTATAATGTACACCCACGCAATTTTGGATTTGCAATTTGAACAGATTATACGTGATGCATTAGGTACGAGTTTTATAACTATTTACATGTTTAATGCTGTTTTTTAAAGTTATGTGAAGTATTCGTTATAAAGTATTTGCTAAAATATGACGGGATGATCCATAATACTAGTATTAAATACGTAATTATCAAAACCTTAATTTTAACTTATTTTAACTTTTATTCTTAATTTTAACTTACAGGTTTTACTACCTCATATTAAAAATTTAATTTCACATGCAGT
Source organism: Nephila pilipes (assembly GCA_019974015.1). Classification (NCBI taxonomy): domain Eukaryota; kingdom Metazoa; phylum Arthropoda; class Arachnida; order Araneae; family Nephilidae; genus Nephila; species Nephila pilipes. Next base: position 95,806 of record BMAW01082040.1, on the reverse strand, counting down.
TAAAACGTTATATTGCTATTGTTCGATGATTCATTTTTGAAAATATATTTGACATATGTGTTATGTGCATTTTAAACTTTATCCTTACAGCAATCTAAGAACATTTATTTTATTTTAAGATTAATTTTAGTTTAACATATTTATGTTAACACTTTTGCCTCGTTTTAAAATTTTACATTTAACTTTCGTTAATTTTCTTTGTTATATTCTTTAAAACGTCTTTAATAGGAAATCTGCATGTACTGTGGCCTGTTGCATGCATTTATCAAGTTATATCATTCATAGTATATTAGTTGTTGTTATTATAAAGAAAGACATTAGCTACATATTATTATATATATACATTACATATGCATGAATGCATCATATATTATTATGTTCATGATATATTAGTTATTATTATGAGTATATTAATATATGCATATTATTATTATTACACACATACATATATACATAGTTATTGAGTATATACATACATATATATTATTATATGCATGAATGCATCATATATACATATCTCATACATACATATATATTATTATATACATATTATTATTACATATATATGTATTGAACGCATCATATATCTCACATACATATATACATGTATGTATCATATACATATCCTCATACATACATATTACAAAAGTCTGTGCACCAAACATACAGGGCCGTACCGCTGTTCAACTTTTTAAAACACGTTCTCTTCGGCTAATATGGTGTAGGAAACCCGTTGGCATCCAAAACAGCTTGCAGTCTTCGAATGGATAAATACAGTTCCCATATGTGTGCTAAGGAATATTATACCATTTCTTCCTGCAAAACGGTGGTAAGTTCAGATAATGATGTTGGCGGTGGATAACGAGAACGCACTTTCCAAGTTCCAATGTAGACCACAAAGGTTCGATAATATCTTCAGGTCTGTGACTGTAGGCCAGGGAGATGGGACAACCGTGCCGAAAACCAGTCCTGAATAATGTGAGCTGTGTGAACAGGGATTTATCGCCTTGGAAGACACCATCACCATCGGGGAACAAAGTTTGTACCATGTGAACTTTGATCTGCCAAAATGTTCACATAAGTCTGGCAATCATGTGCCCTGACACAGTTATCATGGGGCCAGCAGAGAACCACGATATGGCTGCTCCAAACCATAACAGAAGCCCTTCAGCCATGTTTCACTCTTGGCAACAAGCAGTCTGTATTATAGGCTTGAGATGTGTTCTCTCCAGACGTAAACTGGCCAGAAGTGGGAAACAACAACGTGAAGAAGACTCGTCAGACCATATTACACGCTTCCTACTACCCTATAGTCCAGGCTTTATGACTTAAACACACCTTTTCCTGTTACGGGCATTACTGATGAGTGGTTTCTCAATTGTAGACGGTCAGAAATTCTGTTTATGAAGCTCCCTCTGTTTTTGCACTACAGGGTTCTGTAACACAACATTCATTTCAGCAGTAACTTTGCAGCTGTGGTCTTCTTTATTTTTTCGTCACACTGTTCTTAATGATCGTCACGATCAATTCAGAACACACTTTCGTCCGCGCTGTGATTTAGCAGATGATGTTTTTCCCGCTTTTCAAATATACGGAATAAATCTTCGATAGTACCTCTTGAAACACTAAACACCTCGGCTACCTTAAGTTTACGTAAAGCAATCTACCATACGTGCTCCAACACCTGCCCACGTTCACCCGTTAACGGACATAATGCAATGACAACTCACATAACAGTAATTCGGATTAAATAACTGAACTGTTTAGCACATTTACGATAGGTGGCGTTAGTAGCCATACCAGCGCCAATTCTTCCACATATTTCTCTCATTAAATCAATCTTTCTTTTTCAAACATAATTTTTCAAGGTGTCATATTTTGTCCACCCTGTATATAGTATTTTTGTTACATTTGAATAAGACATATCTCAATATTTTTTTTAAATTTTAATCAATATCTCTCATGAAATTGAATAACTGAAAACGTTAACTTTTATTTTGTTTATTGATTTATAAATTATATTTCTTTTACTCAGTTCCACCTTATGATTCTGATTATTGTTACACTATTAAATAAACTGTGATGTCAGTTGTAACATCCAGATAAATTTAAAAGAATAAATCAAGAAACAGTAAGAATTGTCATGAAAAATCATTTAACCAAATAATATTAGTTTTGAATTTATCGTTGCATTGAAAATATTAAAGATTGATAACATGATTTTAGGAAGGAAAAAAAAATTGAGCAAATAAGCTGCCTATTTTTACATACCAACAAATCTGTCGAAGCTAGAGTACAAGGATCAAGCACATACACCGAAGGATCAGGTCATGATATGGTGGAGAAAAAAAGTTACTTGTAGTGAGCCACGATAATCTGTGACAAGGTAACAAATAGAGAGAAGTAAAGATGAGGGAAAAAATAGCTCAGGAACCAGATTTTTTTCTATTTTACAGCAAAGCGGAAGGCTATTTAAAACGCAATATTTGACTATCTGGGTAGTGTTTATAGATGTAAGTAGTTTGTAAAAGATCTTGACCTTTTGTTTGAAAGAATGCAGGATTGAGAATAAAAATAATTCATTGATTTTATTTCATATTTGCCACATTTATATGAATAATTTAATGCTCAAATCTTTAAAATTTATTTTGAAGAAAGTTCAAATATCTCTCAAAGAAAATGTATTGATTATTTGTTTGTCATAAATGCATTGAGTATCTCTCTATCTCTTGCTTACAGGAAGGAAATGTTTTAAGACCGTTAAAATTATTCTCTTGTTGAACTATATATTATAAAAATATTTTACACTGAAATATATATATATATATTATATATATATATATATATATATATATGATATATATTAGGAGAGTTATATATATACATATATATATATATATATATATATATATACATATATACATATATATATATGTGTGTGTGTGTGTGTGTGTGTGTGCAAAAAAATGGCAAAACCCCTTTTTTTTCTTTTCTTCCAACTTCTATCTAACAGAAATCGCCTTGTCTCAGTCAGCTAAATATCTAGAAGTAACTTTTGAAAGAACACTTACATGGAAACAACAAATTACAATTACACGAAAAAAGTTCCAGAAAATGAAATGTAAAATCTTTACCTTAATTTGCCGGTACGCCAAAATGACTATTAAGAAAATTATGTCTGTACACCTCGAATTTTCGTCCGATGCTAAATTATTTCTGTCCTGTGTGGGGTTACGCATGTAAAACTAACATTAATTCAATAGAAATCTCTCAAAACTGGGTCTCACTAACGATTACAAAACGCTTAACTCTAAAAAGCCCAGAAAAAAAAATTGACTCATTCCAGCCCCTTAAAACATCTTCCTCTAAAATATCTACTATTCATTAATTTGTACATATTTTAATTATTTCGTGCTTTTTTTTTAGAATCAGTTAAATTCCTCTCAAAACAAGCTGAGCAGCCCATACAGACATTGCATTATCAGCTCTTCTCAAAACTGGGGCAGCCAATAGGATAACTCCCCACTGCCAATAAACGACCAATAGCGAAGCAGTCTCTCCACATTTTCATCCCAAATCCACTTCATGAGGTGTTTTTCTTCCCTCCATGAATGTTCCAGTCTCAAAAACCATTACAGCTAACAGGAAAAGATAATACTTTAACACCCATCCAATAGGAAGCCACCTTCTCGTTTTTCTACAACATTTTAATTCCATTTCCTGTCAAGCTCTTAAAAATAACTCTGATACGAGCTTGATGGCCATTGGCTTAGCCTAGCCACGAAAGCGCAACTTCCGTGCATTTTGATACATTGCACATTCACCCAGGACACATGGACACATTAATACAGACATTTTACACTAGCCAGTCATGCACAATTTACCAACATTCATGTACACGAATAACATCAACATAAAGATACCACTATTATCCTCCTCCAGGTATATAATTGTTAGCTTTAGTTTTTTTTTTTTTCTCTCTTTTTTTTAAAATAAACTAATGATTTGGTTGGTTTGGTATTATTAACTACCCACTAGAAGCATCACGAGGACTATCGTAATTTGAAATACATTAATGAGAGTACCCAAAGAGAGTATTTTTATTTCAGTCTTGCTCTAAATCTAAGTTCTATTTCTCTTATGATCGGAGACTCTTCTTTTCACAATGCGATTATTTCATACTGCCTGGTTTAATTGATAATGAACTAATCTCAAAAGTACTAGTTTTAATTAAACATCAAACCAAAGAAGAGATTATGTATCATCTGGTGCTGTGAACAGGAATTTGAACCTAATTGTTTTGTGTGTGAATCACTGGTTCAGTGACCAGGATAATTCAAATCTAATTATTTGTGTGCATCATCTGGTACCTTGATCAGGATAATTTGAATCTAATTTTTGAGTGTATCATTTTGAGTCATTAGACCAGTATATACTAAACTTTTTTTTCGCGTATTTGGTGCCATGACTGAAGTGATTTTACTTTGTATTTAATTCGATGAGAATTTATTTTCAAAGTTTATTTTAAGTGATTAGTATTTAGAATTGTTTTTTTTGAACAATGACTATAAACTTAAAATAGATTTTCTTTAAGACTCATTTGGTGCAAACGGATTTAACCTAAACTCCGTTAATTGATTTAATAATTTAGGGAGCGTTTCGTTTTAAAAAGGTGTTATATTTTGTACGTGCCTTTCAATGCATGATGATTTCGTATGTATGTATTTTTGCGAGATGAATATTCTGGAATACTTCTTAAAATGAATATACTTAGCTAAAAATATTTATATTTAATATGGCGCATATCTTACACAAGGAATAAATTATATATTTTTGGAAAACAAAAAAAAAAAATTGTTTTTGTTAGTATATCAGTAACTGAATTATAAAAAAATGAGGAATTTTCTTAGAATTACAACAATTAAAATTTATATTCTACTGTAGAGCAAGCTATAACACAATAATTTACAAAAAAAGTTTACCTAGTGTTTGGCTATTGTGTGTCAATTTTTGCTCTGACAGTATTCAGCAGTGGATCTGCTGTCATTTTCTAATTTGGTGTTGACATTTTGACTGGTAGAACGAAACTTACACATTGAAATCAATGAATCAGAATGGTTGAAAAAATTATTTTATTTCTTAAGTTGACATAGTACAATGATAGTGACCAAAATTTGAATTTTTTTTATTAACATGTTAATCATATGACTGTTCTAAATATGTGCGCATAATATTTTGTGGGTACTTTCAGTTATACAGACCAGACGCTGGCGACTACTTTTCCAAGTTGTCGAAGCCTTGGCGATATTATCCGGCATGATACATTCGCTACAAACATTAAGACAGAGCTGAGCTTGGCGTGTTTTTAATGTGTTGCTGCATGATCCCTATAACTGCTTTATACTTATATATGTAAGCTAACATAAACTTCTGCAACTAAAATGACTCTAGAAATAAACTTATATAGCATGCAAACTTTTATTCCACTTACTGTGCCTATATTAGAAAGTAAATATATTACTTAAGATAGATTCTGCTTACAAAATATTTTATTTAAGCTGAATAATAATCTGTACAATAATGAATACAATACTTGAGGTATTTCAATTATTTTTCTGAACTTCAAAACTTTAAGCTTTTATTTTTTTTCTACTGTGTTTGAAAAGGTCTTATCACTAACATTTGTTTTAGAGTAGATATAAATTCATTGATATAGGTGTAAGATAGGAACTACATTATAACACTTTAGTCAGCTTTTTCTGACACAAGCAAATATTTTTTTTATTAAAAAAAGTGTTTAACAATATTGAAATTTGTAAAAGTAATAGTTATTTTATTTTGCAAAAAAAAGTTAAATAACTTTTTTTCCATCTTGAAATATATTAACATTGGTTAGTATGTATATATATTGCCTAATAGGTTCTCAAAAATTGTGTCGAGTTAAAAAATTTAAAATGAAAGCAAGGTAAAAACTTGTACCCCGTTTATATAACTAAGAAAATATGCTTCGTTATTTTGTTTATTTGCGCAATATTCGTATTTGTTATCTCATCAGAGAAAGGGTTGAAAAAAACATTTAATGATATCAATTATTCCCAAAAGTTTCAAAATTTTGAAAAAATAAATTCATTTTTAATACAAATTGACGGATGCAGCATCCAAAAAAAATTACTTGTATTATTTTATTGCATACCGTAATTTGTACACGTTGTATTTGTTGCAGATATTCTTTTTGAACTATTATTTTTTTTAATACAGAAACTTTTCTCGTACATTCACAATCGAAATGTTCACTAAGTAACATGCTCACAAAACCAATAACTTAAATGTTGCTCGCTTTTTGAGAAATAACTTCATAATGTTTTTATCTCATGTTTCTGTTATAAGTTAGATATCTATTCACATTTCGAATATTTTATTACTTTTTAAATGTAAATTAATATATTTCAATTGTCTAAAAACTAATGCAATTATACTGCGTGTACAGATTAGAATTAATTTCAATTAATAATTACAAGTTTTACATAAAATGTGCTTGGCATTTACATATCCAGATTTATAAATCTTTCTTTTTCTCACAAACATCAACGGCAAAACTGCTCACTCAATACATAAGTTTAGTTTTTATTAACGTCGCACTAGAAGCAACACAAGGAGTAATGGAGATGAATCTCGTAATTTTGAACCACGGTCAAGTGATGAGGACTACCCCTGAACTGGCAGCCCCTCTCCTATTTTCCACACCACACCAAAGGGAGGACTTTGGGCCCCGACAGATTTAACGTGCATCAGCTCTGGCTACAAGGCGGGTCTTTAGCGGTCAAGGATCGAACCCACGACTGAATGAAAACCGCCGGCCACAAATCCGAATTCATGACCACTAGACAACCGCGGCCTACTCAATGCATACATAAGAATGCTGCTAAACTTTCTTATGAAACAGAAAAACAAAGAAATGTAATGTGTGAAATAGCTTTACTTTACCATTTATTTAAATAAAGATTCACAAAAGATCTTTATTAAAACACTACTTCATTATTATGTACGTTTACTATTCTTATTTAATTCATCATACACACAAGTCTAAATATGAAAAATACATTAAATGAAATTCTCACAAACTATTCTAAATAGGTTTCCTTTCTGTGGCATTTTTTGTAAGCTTTCCGAATATTCTGACAGGTATAAGCAATATCTCATTATTTAGAATATCACCAACATCATTGCAATTCTAACAAAAATTACGTTTCTAATATTGCAAATTAATTTAAAATTCATTCATAACTTTTATAACAATTTTTTTTTAATTCATTAAAATCGTTGCAAATAATACTTTTCCAGTGAGGATAAATTTCTTCTAAGTTATCAGATATTACGCCAGGGAACTCCACTTAAGCACGCTTGCGCATCGAAGCTTTTCTAGCCAAACCGTTTAGCTGTGTATTCTGCGTTCTGTGTGATTTAGGGTTTGGATATAAGCTGCCGGGACAGTTTGTCACTCCCTCCCCCTTCTAAGATGGGATGTTTTCACCATGTGCTGAGTGGGGGGTTGGTCTCACTAAATATCAGCTGGTCGGGGATAGTTTCAACCCCTCTTCAAACGCCGCGGGTTCTTCAACCCCTTTTGAATCGAAGTTGTACTTTTAACGAGTGAGAAAGTGGAATTGCATAGATAAAAGGCCAAGAAGGTCACAAATCCCTTGGTTAGAAATAGCAAGAAATAGCACCGTCTTCGAAGAAAATTTTAAGACTTATTTTTTGTTTATTGCTGTTAGGAGACTTATTCAGGAAAAGGGTATTCGGAATTTTGTTGTCGGCTCAATATGAATGACCTTAGCGTGGTATGAATTTCTTCGGGGAAGGAGATATATTTTTTGATGATATTTGCATCAGTGGGGCGCAAGTTGTCGAAATTGTTTGGCTAAGGGGTTCAATTGAAACAGGCATCTAGTTGTTTCAGATTGGGGTAGATTTCAAACGCAAGGAGAGGTTAATTTTTGTAAATTGTTCATGGTAAGGAGAACTTTTGTGGCACGCCTTTAGGATACAGTGCAATTTTTGTCGCTTTTGCTTAAGAAGGTGAGTTGAGTTCTTTTTTTCGGGGTGAATGCAAGTGGCTTTGAAAAGAAGTTTTTTTTTTTTTTTTTCTTTCTTTGAGAAATAAATTTTTTTTTAATTCAGCTTGTGCAAATGGATTGTGTTGCCGGGAAAGAGAATTTTTTGAGGGGTTGATTTTTTATTTGAGATTACGTTTCTATTTGGCTTTAGGAGATGGCTTCATCGGTGTGTTAAATTAAGCAATATTGTTTTTATTCTCTTTCTCCCCTATCTGTAATTGATTAAAAAAATTTATTTCTCAATTATGGACTGACTGTTTATTACCATCACGCACTGAAGCAACATGAAGGCTTTGGCATCATACCTTTCAGTTTCAAACCATGGTCAAATTGTGATGGGGAAATTTGAGGTAGCACCTCCCACATTATACCAAAAGAAAAACTTAGAGCCGTGACATGTTTGACGTTTATATATATGTGTACCCTTTATACAACGATTTGATGTATGAAATAATGCGCATTTACTGTAAAACAAATGCTTCTGTTACTTTAAGTATCTGCAAACAGCCCATTTGTAGTATGATGGACCCGTAGTGCAGTATGTGCGGAGCGGGGGGTTGGTCTCTCGAAATATGTAGTATAATGAGTTAATAACTTACAAATAAAAAGATGGATTAATATAGAGATGAGTGACATATGAAATGTTAATAACATATAATAGTGATAATGAAATATTTTTTTTTTTTTTTTTTTTTGAAATATTTCTCACTCATCAAAAAAGAAAGGGCCTGCTAGAAATATATCATGAAAAAAGCATATGCTGTTTGCACCATTTTAATTTCTTTTTACGTTCTTCTCTGGCATCTGAGTATCTATAATTTTTGTATTACATATACTACTTGTAAAATAACTTTTTATGAAATACATAATTGTTATTAAATCATTACATGTTGAATATATATATAGTCATTGCTTAGTAATCATATTACCATGCACATTCTATATAACCGTTTTTTCAGGTTGGTTTGATACAATATAATTTAATACATTATATAATAAGTATCACACAAATAAAGGAAAACTTACCGTCCTAAAATTGATTCAATAAACAACTGTAGAAGAATTTATATTGATTATCCTAAAGATAAAAATTTACAATCTCAAAAGCACATAAAAATCAATAGTGATTCTTAACATGCTGAGATATTTTATTATATAGGTACTTAGACTTATCTTAGCCCATATATATATATATATATATTAAGTTATTATAAAAAAGTAGAACGTGTGAGTATACAAACGCATTTTTTTTTTGCAGACTTGAAAAAATACTAAATGAACAATTTTCAATTTATTCAACTAAATATATATAAATGATAACAATTTTTCAAAAAAATAAGTATTATTACGTTATTTTAAATAGTTTATTTAATTAATATTTATTTTCTAAATTTGTAGAAATTTGAAAAAACAGTACAAATTATATATTTATTCTGAATCCAGCCTATATTAAAAATATTTCAAGCTCTAGTTCAATACATGATCACTCAGTAAAAAATATAATTATTCGACAAAATGAAAATTTCAAAATCTATAACCAAAGTCTGATATCATACTATTACCCTTCTCGTTACTCTTATTAACAGAATCTAAATTTCTACTTATGTTCAAGTATTGGCGTATTAATTAAAATAGTTATACCCAAAATATATTTATTTACTTCTCATTTAATACCCTATCCACTAATACTAAAAACGTCTACAATCCATCAGAGAAGGCTCTTCCCGGAATAGCGGGCGAGTACCACCCGCAATTGCTTCGACAGCGTTAAATCAAAAATCATCAAATCTAATAAACATTCCGGAATACTTCCACGTACATAAAGTAGCTTTTTAATTGTTGCCGCAACCTTCATTAATTTCATACCTTATATTTCGGTCTCCCCTCATTTTTCTTACTACACTTCAATTTATATGCAAATCTTACTATGCATAATTGGAAGTTGAGTTGTTTGAATCAAATAGCGTTCAGAAAAAGTCCATAAATACAGTTGAAGGGAAATAAGCCTCATATCGCTACAAATGGTGTCTCTTAGTATCAGTTAAGGACAGTAGTACTTTTATGCCTTCAGTGCATATTTTGTAAAAAAAGATGGTTGAGAAATATATTATTTAGCTTTAGGAGGCAGCTGTGTGTTGAATATAATGCTTCAAAATACTCACCTGGTTAACTTGGAATCTCAAATTACTGGTAGTAGAGAGAACTCTTCGAAACCTACTTGAAATGTATCCTTATTATGGAATCATTTCATAAATTTTAGATTTCATGGGTATTTTTTAGAGAATGTTCATGACTAGGGTCCAATTAGATTAATTAATCATTCTCCAATCTGCTGAAGAAAAAAAATCTTAATCACAGGTTCATTATTGTTTCCTGACTAAATAATCAATTACAAAAATGGATAATGAATAACGGTTTCACTTAATTCCTCCTTTATCCCACGTGGGTATGTATTTCCTTTGAACTTTTCCTCAATTTCTTAATATTTTCATTAACTCTGAATAATTGATTCACAATTTCACTTATCTAGATTCTACAATAAATGAGGTCTATCAAGCATATACAAAACTTCAACAGATCCAAATATATTTTTCTCTTCTGGTATCCAGTACATCTGAAAATGTTTCATTAAAAATTTATTTCACTATTTATGGTATACTTATCTTTGAAGATTGTATGTTATTTTATGAGACACGTTTTGAAACACGAATCTTAAGCTTAATTAAAGTTATGATTGTCAATTATAGCTACATGTAGAACTAAATTATTATCATTGGAAATTTATTGTATTCAAACAACTTGAAATGGTAATTATTGTATTCTTTGATTGCATTTCTTAGCGAAATCAGACATTGTTACAGATAGGTCTCTATGCTAATTTAATTTTAATGCTTACTATTACAAATATTCTTCAGAAATTAGTCATATAAAATTAATATCGTATTTCTCTAAAGATGAGCTTAAGTTGAAATTACTAGCAGTTGGAGGAATCAAAACTCATTAAGTCACTTTAGAGAATTAAGGATATGCATTTTATGGAACGTTAAAAAGTGCTATTTACTCGAGGAAGGCAAAACTCATATTTTTTCTAGCCCAATTAAGCATTTTTCATTTCATTTTGTTTGCCCATATTGACACTGCTATTGAATTTCCTACATTAAGTAAAAAAATACATACATGAAAATATGTTTCTGCTTAAGAAATTTAATATCCAAAAGTATTAAGCAAATATATTTTCTCAAATGATTTAAAAAAAAAATATCACTGAATTAAAAATGTATCATTTTACTTTAATTTCAAATATTTGAATGTGAAAGTATAATTAATGCATCGTTAATTTCTAGGAAAAATTAATTTTGAGTAACTCAGTATTATATATATATATATATATAAATTTGATAGAGTTGAAATATTAATAAATGCATAGAATTATTTGCTAAAACAAACCTATATTGAAAAAGAAATATTAACTATTTCATGAAAGAAAAAAAAACTGCACTCTTTTCCAAAATAAAATAAAAGCAAAATAAAATCAAACAAGTTATAAATAACTAAAGAAAGGTTTTTACTAATTCATCTTTAAGAAACACTTTAAATTTTATTTATTATTTAAGGTTTAGGGAACATAAATTAAATTAAATTTGGCTGCATGCTTAGTTGACGTAATTAAATCAGAAACTCCAAAATAAATGTGTTGTTGAATTTGAAGAATATCTTCAGTTCACTTATTTTTTTTATTTAAATTGTCTTTTCAGAGAGATTGTGGAGGTAATTAATTTATTACCAAATAGTAAAAGATAAACACATACTGTATTTTTCTTATTTCATATCTTAACAATTCATAATTAAATTTAAAATAACTAAGTGCTTAAAATAATTTTGAACAAAGTAGTTTATAAAGAGGAGTATTTTAAATGTAAAATTATTTTATATGAAAAAAAATAATATTATATACTATGTTGCAAGAAATTATAATTAGGGACATATTAAAATTTGTAATGGTAGTTTGAAAGCCCATTTACAGCATTTAGTTAAACATACTAAGAAAAAAAAGAAGGCAAAGAGCCTCTACAGAAATCAAATTATACATTAACAAATACACGTTGAAAAATATCTCCATACGCAAGAAAAAAAAATATTTTAGTCATCTCTTTCTTCTCAAAACATATGAATGAATCTTCTATTTATATTAAGAGTATTAAAATCAAATATATTTTAATTAATTAATTTTTGTATGTCTCGAACATGCTCTTAAAAGTGCGCATTTTTTCATGTTAAATCATTTTACAATACCAAAAATTGATTATTTGATATTTAGAAAGAGTTATATAAGTATATACATAAACGTTTATAATCTTATTTAAAGCAGCTCTTAATATTATTTAAAAGAAAATGTTATAGAACTGTAAAATTTTAGCGATATAAATAAGCACCTTATTTCAAGCAACGTTATAAACAAGATATTATCACTAGTTTATTGGTCCATATTTTATTATCAAAACTATTATGTATACCTTTAGTGCTCTTAGGTATATACTGAAACGCATACATACAATGAACTATTTTCATGAACTTAAACTACTTGTAATGGCATAAATATATGTTCTTTTTTAGCATAAGTGCAGCAGAATCACAATAAAGTGCTTCAATTCATAACAATATTCGTTTGTATTTTTAAATGAAAAATGAAAACCATTTTTTCATGGTTAAAAATATTAGATTATATCAGATACAGGAGTTCTTTATTTTGCTTTTTATTCTAAAATGTCTGCACATTTGAATTTTATATAAATTTGCAATGCTACTTTTGCACTATTTTGCCATATATTTGATAAATTTAGTCGTCTAAAAATTAGTATTAAAATTCCGAAAACTGAATTAAAAATTATTTAATTACTTATAATTTGTAATCATTAGGATTTAAGCTTCGTAGCACATTTATTATCAAGTTTATTTAAGTAGGGACATCTTTCAAGCTTCAATAGATAAATCGATGTATTAAAAAAAGTAATAGGAAGATAGCATGTATATTAAACATATGTAATATTATAATAGAAGTTTAGAGTGAAATTGCAAATCCAAAACAAGTTAATTAAAACGATATATTTTATTTTTCGAAGATAGTGTGTAATTTTTATGAGATATGTATTTTCTCTACAATGATATTAGAACATTTATGTGAACAACAATTGATTGTTATTGAACAGATGTTTGTGTATAATGGAAATATTCACTTAAAAGAAAATGCTTTCCAAATAATTGATCATAAAAATATTTAAAAAAAAATACTTTATTTGAGTTAATTTAATGATCATTGTATTAACAAAAACACAAATGTAGTGTACAATCATAGAACAATAATAAATGCATGTTCTTCTAGTGAGTAAATATGTGAGTAATTATTAAAAATATTTTACAATACCCTTGTTAATGAATATAAATATTTTTTTTATTTATATATTTAATACCTAAATATTGTATAACATAAAATTTTCTTTTTCACCAATCTCTGAATTCCAGATGCAATTAATTTTTCAGCACCATTGTTCGTTACTAACCATTTACAAAGAAAGACCGAACACAATTACAAACTCTAAAGACATCTTTTGTTCTAAGTTGCTTCAGCTCTAATGATATCACCTTGGGGGTGAGAAAATTAACTTTAAATTCAAGACACTGTAAGTGACACTGCCACTTAGGAATCATAAGTTTCTGAAGCATAATCCTCAGTTTTTTCCGCATTAACCGAAATACAACGTATTTTTTTATTTATTTATTCTCTTTCACCAAGCTAAGTTTAATGTCTTATTTCCTCAACTTTAGTAGCTGTTAGTTTTTGGCTTAAGCTCCCTGAGGCTAAAGTTTTACGACTTCGTGTTGCTTGATTTAAAAGCCAGAATCGATTATGTAAAAAAATGCTTTCCCCCCTCAGGCTTCCTTGTTATTGTGGAGAACCCTACATAGTAACAGCTGTGGACAATGAAATAGTAAGGGCTTGGAACCTTTAACGGAAGGCAAAACAACGAACGGCTATTTTTGATACGTGTTTTTTATTGCTTGCATTATTTTTCCACAACCATCGTCTCTCAGTCGTACATCGTTGTTTTTCAGACTACAAAACACATGTTTATTTTTTTATGATTTTATTTTTTTTTGGTTGGCAGGCTTCTAAAATAAGACAGGATCCTTTTTGTTTTGTCGTTCGTTTCGCAGAAAAATATTATTGGTCCTATTTTTTTTCAATGTTAATTTTATTTATGTTTCAACAATTTTTTTCCTCTTTCGGTTTTAGATTTTTTCATACAAGAAAACTAGTGGTCATTCGTAACATTTGCGTCGATCCTAAAAATAACCAAGAACCTGTCTGGAATATAATTTTTCTAAACACGTGACATGAACTTAAAGGGTAGAATTACAGTAAACAATAAAATATGTAACAAGATGTAGAATTTTCAAAGGAAACTTTTAACAAAACCTCAATAAAAAAAAACAACAACAAAAAATACTTTGATATAAATAAGATTCAACCTTTTCCTACATTTCTATTAAACGCCAAATGCTTTCATAATTTGTAACATTCATTAATATCATACATTTTTAGTCTGCCTGAACATTGAAAATTTTCTTATAAATTTTAAATGCAAATATACTTTACATATTTTAGATTCATAAGAATAACTATTTAATTCTCATAATATAAGAGAGATAAGCTAATTATAATAGAATAATTTTTGAGTGAAAAACAGCATTTTTTAATGCAAAACTAAATATCAGTTAAAAATGAATACCCAATAGTGGTATATTTAACACATCATCAAATTAAAATAATTTCTTATTGGTGAAACATTACAATTTGATAGCCAAAGGTTTGTAATCGGTGTTTTTCAGATGGATCCACGAATTCTGGTCCTAATTCGAATAAAGACCAACAATGCTCTTGAAATGGGAACTTCAGCCTGCTAAAGGAGATAAGTGTTGAGTGACGAGTAGTTTTATTCTGTTTTTGACCAAGTTTACAGTTATCTCTCAAGATGTTCAGGTACAGCACATTAATTTAAAATAAAAGGTGATTTGTTGAATATTATTTTAGGCACAATTTTTGTTCAAGCATTTCTGATTTAAGATGCTCCAAGTGCAAAATCACAATGCAACCTTGCTGTTTCCTTTTATCTCTTTATGGGTCACCATCTTTTTTTAATTCTCATTATACCAACAACAAGTTAAAATAAAGAAATATTTAAATAGAAGACACTTGTAGATTTAAGATGCACCAAGAATTGGAATGACTAGGTAACAAATAAGCAAATTATTGCTGATGGGGCATTAATTTTCAATTATAATTCATTTATAACTAAAAATTCAAAAAAAGAAAACAAATTTATGAAGGCAAAGAACCATTAAAGTTTATTTTACTTAATTTAAATTTTTTTTAGTTACTCATACTGTGGTTTATTTCGAAAACAAATAATAATAATTTCTTGGAGATCATCTAGTCGAGTGATGAACTCCTTCTATAATTACATTCTTTCCTATAGAAAATGACAAAAGAAAAAATGTGATAGAAGTATCAAAATTAATGTTTTTGAAATTAATGACTAAACTTTATGTATGTTGTGTTATAAGTATATTATTAGTAACTTTACAAAGAACTATAAAGAAAAAATCGAATAATTTTTGAAACTATCTATTACACTTTACTAATTTTTCGATAAATTTAATAAACTATAATGTCTTCTTATAATAATAAATAAATTTAATAATTATAATGTTTAACAATTACTTTAAAACGTGTTTGGTGTACAAAAGTAGTTAAAAATAATATTTTTTTTTAAAAAAAAATATCAAAATGGCTTCGAAGAATTAGCAAAATTTTAAAATATTATATAAAACTCACCATTACTAACATTATTATTTAAGTATTTCTGTTTTTGAAAATATAAATAAATATAATCCTTTTACACTTTGAAACTAACATCTTCATTCAAGCAAATACTAATCATTACTTTTTTCGGCTTTTCAAGTGCAGCAAATGAAAATTGCACAAAAGATTTAATTAAAGAAAAAAGTATTCTCATTTGTGTAAGAAAAGTAAGTTAATAAATTGAAGAAGTATGTTTCACTTTCTAATCCCAAGAATACAGAATTAAAGTAGCAAAAAAAAAAAAAAATGTATGACGAAGATCCTTCTTATAAAAAATCTCATTTTCGAATCTTTAATTTTTTTTTCTCCTTTGATCATTTGTCGGATTGACATAAATTAAAGTTATTTCACTAGTGATACAAAAAATGATTTATCAAATAATCAAAAATGTTACACGCAAGAGAAACTGCATTTACCTGGAGGCACAATTTTATTTAATATGTTTCGAACACATATTCGCAATTTCAATACATTTTCACCGAGCATAAGTTGTTTTATTATGATTAAAGAAAATGTTTTAAGAAGAATAATGGGGTAAGTATTCCAATTGGGGCTGAAAATGTTTTTATTTATTTATTTTTTTGTTCGTAATATTAATTTTTTCTTCTTTATTTATTTGAAGAAATTGGATTAAAATAAGTATTGCTGAAAAATGGTGGAGTTAAACTTATTTTCTAAATCAAATGACAGTTTTGAATAGAGTTGTTATCATTATTTCAACTTCGTATTTGAAAATTCAAAACACAAAATAAGTGAATAAATATTTTGCTTGGAAAAGTGTTTTGGCGATGAGGGCTATAGATGAAAAATGCTAATTTTTATGAAAACATTAACTCTTACTATAGAAAATAATATCTATTAAACTAAAATATGGATCAATAAAACATTACTTTAGGAATATTCAAAGTACTTTTAGTGTACACTGCTGAAAAATTGATAGTGGTGCTCTGTTACATATATTCAATCATTAGTTCTTTAATATGTTTTGAAACTATGTTTAAAGTTTCAATATAAATTTTCTATGAACGACACAGAGAAATTAGTATATAATTTCTATTTTTTTTTTTTTTTTTAAAAAAAAAAAAACTATATCCGCGGCTGAATCAAAATTCAAGGTTTTTCACTATTGTACAGGGGTTTATAAAACTCATGGGGGAAAACTTAATGAGTCATAGAAGACATCTAAACTAGAAATTTTCACCCAACAATGCATAAATGGATGACAGGCGATGAACAGATGGACGGCGCTATAATAGAAAGCATAAATTGCGAGTTTTCCATCACATCGTAAGTTTTACCGAGGATTTCCCAAGGCATGGCCTTTTTCTGATTACTATACGTCACCATACTTCCTGAAATCCATGGCAGAAATAACGATGTGTAAGAAAACTCGTGCTTAAGGTTTTCCATTACAGCGACGTCTAGCGGTTCAACGCTTGCTCTCCGCTTATGCATTGCATGTGAAAATTGCTTGTTTTGATGTCTTCTATCACTACGTAATTTTTTGTTAAGGAGTTTCGAAATATCTTGTAAGTAATTGGCAGTAATGTTTCAAAACATTGTGATCACATCTACATTTCAAATGCTTCTAACGGCTTATTTTTGAAATTTTGAAGAGTGATAATGCATAAAAAACCACTGAAATATGACATTATTTTAAAAATATTTTGGCAATTAGATTTCATTTCGCAAATTGCGGTATATTTCTGAAAGCTGCCAAATGGTTTATATAACTATTGCTATTTTATTTGACATAAAGTTAATACATATTTCTTTTGAAATGACTTAACTAAACCCTAACTTCAATTTGAAGGAACTAGTTAATGTTTAATTACATGCAGCTGAGATCGCCAAATCCACAACCACATTACACTAAATTATTTATATATTTACTGCAAATATCATAGAATCACAAAATATGTTTGAATTTAATTTCGCTATGTAATTAGCGTCAATGATAGCATGGTCATAAAATAGTCATAATTGTTGTATTCGTGTTAAGTAATGATATATTGTATCATTGTTTATATTGTACTCTATTGCACACTATTAATAAAGATGACTTGTTTTCTGGACATCTCATTTATTTGCGCACATATTTTAAAACGTAAATTATACACACAATTTCCACAAGCACAATTTTTCAACATTCGTTTTTACATCTTGGAACCCAACTAAATTTTATTTTTTTGTTTGTTGCCAGTAAATTTTCTAAAAACAAAAATATGATCTGGGGTTGGCAATAGCATATTTTTATTTTTTGTAACAATTTTAATCATTTTAAAAAAATATATATATCTTAATAAAAAATATTGAAAAAAAAGTATCACTTAAAGTTTAATTCGTTTGCTTTTAAGAAAATTGAATATATCACAACCTCTCCCCCCTCCGAAATTAACAGTAATAAATTTTTAAAATTAAAGTTTCTTAAAATTTAATTTATTGTTTCTTCCTATTTGAGGAAATTTATTTGTTTAGCAACTTAATTGTTTTTATAAAATAGTTCTCTTATAACAACACCCTTTCATTTGCTAAGCTTAAATTTCTCAGAATACAAAAAAAAATCAACAAGAAACATACATATAGAATAAGATTAATATCTCTTACATATATACATACAGGTATATAACTTTCTCCTAAGACATGCATTTTTATGCTGCAAAATTCAAAAGCACTTTTTTTTAAAATACGGTAAATAACAAACAGAATATGAAATGAAAATCACATTATAACTCTAAATACTTTTTTTTATATTTTTAATTTCACTAGGTATTGTATGGCACTGTTAGTTTGCTGCAGATGCTACGAATTAAAACCCCTTTTATAAAAATCTATACAAAAAGTTGTTATAACATAAAATAGAATACATATTAAAAGTAATATCTATAATCATCACATTAGACAAAGCAATAATTTATAATGAAAAAAAAAATACTAAAACCAATATAACATTAGAAAGCCCAAATTTTTCACTGGTATGCAGCTTTTGACAATGCACAATGAATATGTATTACATACGTTGTGGTGAAGAAAGTTGCAAAAACAATACAAACAATAAGCCAAATTGCAAAAGAGTAAATGCCAATACCCAAAGTCTGAAAGTATATTATTTTAAAAATAATTTCTCTAATCAAGCCATGGAGTGGGACTTAAAGTATCTGCATGTTTATGACTTTTGCTACGGCCAGGAACTTCCGTATAGTTATAAGACTGTAAAGTTTTTGCCCATCTCATAAGTTGTGGATTTAATTTTAAATTATTTTTAAGCCAAACTAAAATATTATGGTCCATCATGATGAATTGATTTAGCCCATCGAAATAAATACCAATGTAGTTTCTTTATAGCAGCGCACTCTTTCTCTGTAACAGAATATTGCTTCTCGGTTCCTGAAAACATTTTTTTCTGAAAATATCAGAAAAGATACACTTTTTCTCACACGAATTTCTCTTTTTCTTACAATTTAATTCATTATCTTCACATTGACTAGTCTCATATACCTTGTCATTATCGATAGTTACACTTTCATCAGATTTGGGAAAATTAACAAAATATTTGGAACAAATTTTCTTAGAATAATACATTTCTTACAGCAATTTTTTGTCTTTGAATAATAAGTGTTATATTGATTATCTCCTTCCTCTGAACTTGATGTTTTAGATCTAGCGAAAGAGACATTCTGATCTGCCTTATTATTCAGTTCAGGATTTTCATTCATTTTATTATAATAATCTTCATTCAGTTCACACTGGATATGATTTTCTGGAACTTGTTCAATATTTTCAATCCTGTTTTCAGGTTCAATATTTTCTCTATGGACAATTACTGGTGAGTTATTTACAGAATTCCTTCAAATTAACTTTGATTAATTGTTTGATTGCAAAATTTTCATTAGATGGAGGTAAAATTTCTTCATCAAATTTGGAATCGGGAATTTCTTGTTTAGGATTAAAACGTGGCACCACATCATGGATTTTGATTTTCACAGATTGATCAGATAACTGTATGGAATTTCCGGGTAGCATACTTGCAGCTCTTGCTTTCAGTTGCAGTTTTTCCAGCTCAAAGGCTCTAACTCGTGCTCTCTCTTCCAGTTCTTCCTTCCTTTCTCGTTCTTCTTTTTCCAGTTTTTCCTTTCTTTCCCGTTCTTCTTTAATGGCACCAAGTAATCCAAGTGTAAATTCCTCATCATAATCGGGACTTTGAACAATCAGTTTATATAAATGAAAATTTTTAATTCAGGTTTTACGTTTAAACCAAATTCTTCAGCTAACACTTGTAAATCCTATTTCCTATTTCTAGCTAAGAATGTTATGTTGAAGAGCCTTAACTTGTATGTGAAGTCAAATAATTTCGATAAATGAACTTTGAAACACAACAGTTTTAAAGAAAGCCACTCGGAAAAGATAACACTGATTCTTGAATAAACAGATGCTGCATATGATGTCAGAACAGCACAGAAAACTGTCTGCAGAAGAAAAAAAAAAAGGGCGCTTGAAATCGAATAAATTTCCCAACTAGATAATCCTTCGCGCGAAAGGGGAAAAAAATTTCGGCATGAGGTAATTTTTTACTTTGCAAACTTTACAGGGAATTCCTAATTTCTTCTTTTTTCCAATTTAGCAACTCAGAAGGCCAGCATTATTTGACTGAGGTTCGCACTCCAATTCTTGTTGTGGAGACCAGCACTACCGCCATTCGAATAAGCACATCTGTATTTCTACAATCTTCGATGGTACCTCTGTTTGTGGTGTATTACAGACACTTGTCTTCAGGACATCAAATTTAATTGCGCACATTTTTTCAAACATAAATTTTACACACAATTTCAACAAGCACAATATTTCAACATTCGTTTTTACATCTTGGAACCCAACTAAATTCTGTTTTTTTGTTTGCTGCCAGTAAATTTTATGAAACAAAAATATGATCTTGTGATGCTAATAGCATACTTTTATTTCTTTGTAACAACTTTAAACATTTAAAAAAATAGCTTAATAAAGAATATTGAAAAAAAGAATTACTTTAAGCTTAAATCATTTGTTATTAAATAAATGAATATATCACAATATCAAGATTGTCCTCAAGTCAGAACTCTTAAAATGAGAATTTCGCATATTAAAAAGAATTGACCTCACACGGAATATAAAATCAGATACCTCCTAAGTTGTTGTTCTAGTCACTTCGTGATGTTAAAGATTAGTGGATTTGTTACTTTCATTATCCTCTACTTAGTTCTTGAAAAACTAAACTTGCTTTTTTATTATTTACACACAATGATATTGTCTTATAAGAATAAGAATATCTAGCCAGTACTATGTATCTTGTTGCAGATAACATCAGAAATTTATTTTATTTTATTCATCGAATATATTTAGATTCCAGTATTTAAATATCATTACATGAACAATAAGGTCATTTTTTTAAAATTCCTATTAAAAGATTTAATGTAGTATTTTATCGAAGTGTTTCAATTTTACCTTGTAATTAAATAAATAATTAATTCTGCAAATGATATACAATTACAAATTATATATATATATATATACATACAGATGGAAAATCTTTATTAATAGGGAGTTGGATCTCCTTTTGACTGAAGTACAGATTTAATGCAAAGTGCGATAGATGCATAAAGATCCTGGACAATATTTAAAGGAATATTAAGCCATTCCTCCGTCAGAACGGTCTCTAATTACGAAAGGCTGGATGGAGGTGTAAATCGGGAACATAGTTTGGACTCCAAATATCCCCATAAATGTTCAATAATATTTAAGTCCGGGGACTGAAGGGGACAAGAAAGATGTTCCAATTCCTCTTCATGATCTTCGAATCATGCTTGAACACACCTAGCAATATGGATTGGGGCGTTGTCGCCTTGAAAAAACGGTCGCTCTTCAGGATATTCAGTCTGGACAAAAGGATGACATGATCCCCTAGAAGGCTTAGTTAGTGATTGAATTTGATTCTCCTATTCAGAATAACAACTGGTCCAACACCACGCAAATATATCGTACCCCATTCCATAATGGGTCCCCTTCCCCCTCGCTTCACAGTCGGCAAGAGGCATTCAGGATTAAATACTTCTCTGAGTGTTCTTCAGACATAAACGCATCCGATCGTCTGAAATAGGGGGAATGACGATTCATCTGACTATATTACCTGTAGAAAATGCTATGGGGGCCTGCCTTTGTGATCTCTGCACCATTGGCGTCACTAGTAAGCATTAGTTGCTGCCACCAAGGGTTTACAAACTGCCACTCTGCCATAAATGTTCACAACATGAAGTTCCGTTTTGACAGTTTTTGTAGAAACGGGGTCCTGGAGATGACTGTTCATTTCGAATGTTATCTCGGATAACGATTGCATGTGCTTTCGGGCTACTATGTAGTTCAAGACCCTTCTATTCCTATCAGAAAGCTGTGACTTTCGGCCACTATTGTGCTATGAAGACGTTTCCTTACCCTCTTTCGTGTACTCAGTCATAAAGGCTGATACCGTACTCCTTGTAAACCCCAAAAGGTTTGCTGCTTCCGTAACCGATGCTCAACTTAAACGCGCTCTAACAATCATCCCTCTTTGGAACTCTGACAGTTCTGACATTTCAGCTTATCACATGCAATTCGATAGACACATGCAACGCAAGTGACTGCTGTTGAGAGACTGATACCTTCCTCTTCACGCTCACTAGGTGGCAGACTTCTGTTGCAGGTGGCGTGGCTGTACTGCAGGTGTGAATATGTCCCACTTTTAGACAGATGTTCGTATTATTTTGTCCTCCATCTGTATATATATATATATATATACATATTATAAATGTCATATATACACTCAATAACAAAAACAAATGACGCTCTAAGAAGGATTGTCACGATTGCTATGAAATTTCGTATTCAAAGAAATTTAAACCGAACATGCAAATGATTAAAATTTGGTGTCCAATGAATCAATATTGGGAGCTACAGCTCGGAACTGCGCACTCAGTAGGTATACATGAGAATCGATTCTCGATCTGATGGTTAAATTTTCATTTGCATTGTATTTTAGGATACCTTTGAACGACTGAAAAAATACCTCGCCGCAGGATTTCAGCTCTTTACGAGCATTTGTCCAAGTTTGAAAGAGATCGTATAATTGGAATGAAAGAGGTAGGATGAACAAATCGTAGAATTGCTTGTAATATGGGTCAAAGCAATGCGACGATTAGAAGATGTTAGCAAGAATGGATGAATAATGTGAGATTTAAGCGTCAGAATGGTAGCCGTCCACCTAGGGCCACAGCAGATTGGAAGAACATAGTGATTGTCAGATCAGATGTAATAGCACCTGATTCATCGTTGTAGAGTGTATATTAATTTTATCAACCATCAGACATGCAGCCCACACACGAGTGTCCAATATGACCATTCACAGATGGCTGATAGAGCAAAATTTACGCTTGTACCAACCGCTACGGCAACTGCCAATCACGCCTGCACACTGTCGAGCCAGATTTCAGTGGTGCTTGTCTCGATGAGATTGGAATGATGCTGACTGGGGACGTATAGTGTTTATTGACAATTGCCACTTCCAACTGTGTTCTGACGATCATAGAAGACATTTCTGGAGATGCCCAGGGAAGCGTGCAGATTCTGCTTTCACTATTGTACACCACACTGGCCTTCACCAAGGAGTTATATTCTGGGGTTCAATTTTATCGATAGTCGGACCATTTTGGTCGTCATTAGAGGCACACTTACAGCACAGTGGTACGTCAACGACATTTTCAGACCTGTTTTGCTACCGTTCCATTTGCAGTACCCTGGCCTTATTTTTCAGCAAGCTAATGCCACACTACATACAGCTCGTGTTGCTATGAATTATCATACAGCTTGTCAAAAACTTCATTGGACAGGAAGATCTCTCTCTAATCGAGAATGGCTGGGATATGATGGGAAAGCGACTGCATCTACCAGGGAATGTTGATGACCTCACCCGACAACTGGAGAAATTTTGCAAGAAATACCGCAAGAGACAATCAGGGAGTTTATTCTATGACACGTGGTGTGACTGCTTGCTTCCATGATAGAGGTGGATCAACACCTTATTGAGCTCGTTACTTTGTAACTATGTAACTCTGATATAAATCACTCAATTTTTCAGAAATTTTAATCCTTTACTATTCTGTACGTACTTTTACTGTCCGTCAGTTTTTTTTTTCTCCTTCGAATAACTTCTTCTTGGTGCATCGTTTTTTTGCTATACAGTTTTATAAACACCACTTATTTTAAACAATGTTTTAAAAAACTTATCTTTAACGTTATGGAAAATTAAATATAATATGCATTTACAAAAGTCAAAATTGTTCTTCTAAGCCAATAGTTTCTTATTGGTATAGGTTTTCGTTATAGTACAGACTAATTGCAAAATATACATCTACATTTAAGATGTTAACTGTTAAAATATTACTTATACTTTTCAGTGCTGATGAGAGGAAGATGAGGGAAAAGTTATTATTTTCATTTTTCCATATTTTCACTTTTCTTAATGAACTAACAGATTAATCTTGAAATATTTTCCCCGTTCAAAATGATTAAATTTGTTTCGTCATTTTTTCGAAATGTCGAACAGAAATTCACCTAAAAGAATTTTGTCTTTCAGAATTTTCGAAACCTTAATCACTTGTTTCTTTCCAGAAAGATATAGATCTCATACGCTGAACCAAAAGAATATTCTTCTCCAGTTTTCTCTGACAATTAACCTTTTGAGTACGGCTGGCCGATCTACAGGCCAAAAGGAATATACCCTTAAAAGCCGGCGCTGACCGATGTAGCGGCCAAGCCGTGCTTTCCCCTGTAAACAGCTTTCGAATCAGCATGAGGCCTATTATAGCCCCGGAACATCATCTGCTTGACCGGTTTCTTTTGTATTCAGAAGGGGGGGGTGGAGTTTCCTCTTTCACCCTTACCTAAAAATCCCTCTTTTTTCCTTCATACTCAAATTCTCACTAGCGGTGAGTGCATAGTTATTTTTGTAAGTGATTTTGTCATCTCGATTACTTAATCATTTCATTTTAAATTAATTTGATTTTTTTTAAAAAAAATGCCTAAACGTAAAAGAGAACTTACCACGGAAGAGATTCAGAATATTTTAGCTGATTTAGAGACGAAATTTTTGATGATTCTGATTCTGATTGTGAGTTAGAAAATGAGGAAGATGATTTAGATCAATCTTTAAATTTGAGTCGAGAGGTTGAAGATGAGGTTGTCTCCGAAGAACAAAATAAAAAAATCTGGAACGACCCACAAATAACCCATAAAGCGACAATTTTACCTTTTACAGGAAATAATGTGATAAAAGGAGCCGCTGTAATGAAATTATTGGATTAATATGTTGAACTTAAACAATATTTAAATATTTGGAAATAAATTTTTAATTTCTAGTTCCACTTTATTATTAAAAGGTTCCACTTTACTTTATTATTCAAATAATAATATATATAATTATTACTAAGAAATATATGTTACACAAAAATTTTATTTCCAAAGTTTATTCAAAAAAGTGTTATAACTTTAAGTGGTGATTTTTTTATTTTTGCATTCTGTTTTTGATGAAAATTTGTGCATAATTACACAATGTATTGCTGTACAGAAGCATATTTTTATTGTTATCTTAAGTTATGCTTATTGAAAAACAGTTTTTAAGAATTTTATATCGAAACATAAAAAAAAACACCTTTTTTTTAATCGTGTATAAACAACAAAAAAGAAAAAATATTTGCAACAAAAAAAATTACAGAAATATCTGTTACAGATTTTTAAAACTGTACATTGTAGTCTTTCGAATTTATAAAAGCAAGAAACTAATTCCGACATTTTTTTATTATGACAATTGATGTATAAAAGTTGAGTCTTCGAAACAAAAACTATTAATTCCGATATTTTTTCTTTCAAATTTGTAGGAGACGAATATTACAAATTCTTTAGCATAAGAAAAATTCCCCGATTTATACAAAAACCTTAGAAGCAAGAATAAAATTTTTGCTTTTGTTATATATTATACTTTAAAAGTTCTACAGTGTTGGATTTCCTGATTTTTCGAAACTTAAAAGAAGTTTTTTTTTTTTAAAAAAAATATAATAAGTTTCTTTAATAATAATAATTACGATAAAATTTGCAAAATACTCTAAAATATATTTGAAAAATAAATGTAATCAGAATCTAACAGATAGTTACATTGAAATAAAAAAAAATGTGTTCGTTTTCTTTTTTTTTTTCTCGCCTATTTATTCATGAGTCACACTTTTTATGTACGATAGTACAAAGAAAGGAATGTTCGGGTGCGTTCTAAGGCACCCGAACGTTTGAAACTCTGAATAGAGAATCAAATGGCTCTTGTAAATGAGCATGAAAAACAAGTTGTAAAAGCTTTCATATCGACAAAGAATGCTTCTCCCTCTTGATTATTGTTGATTCTTTCAGGTTTTGGTCATTATTGATTATCATATGCCTTTTTGGTGTAATAAAACCTAGAAATGCACATCTGCCTTCTTATAAATCTTCAAGGTTGCTTTCATGTAGCCGGAAAACTATTCTTCCGTGGTTCTTCCTCTTATTGCCGTAATAAAGCTTTAGAAAGTGATTGCCTTTTCTGTTACATTGTCGGACATAGGATAAATAGAAACTATGACGACGAACTTAAAAGAAGGCCTTCTACTTTGCGAACGTTATCGGGAAACTGAAAATAACCGTTCAGTGAACTGATATTGTGTTAGATTTTGAGAGATAATGTAAAAAGGACCCAGTCACTTAGGGGACTGTCCAGACGAAGTGGGGGGGAGGGAAAAAACGATATTTGAAGCTAAAGTTTTCCTTAGTTTTGAAGAAAGTAAAGAAAAATTGTTGTCAGTTTTTTCTAAACCGATTGAGGAGTCTGTGCGTTGAGAAGGAAAGGTTTTTGTAATTATTTTGAATGTTGATCGAAAGAGTTGTCTTCGTAGGAATGTATTGGCTTTGGCTCTATCATATGCACAAAATCACACACAAAAATCAGTTTATTATCGCACAAAAATCAGAGCAGTAATCTTAGAATTAAAACAATATTATGCAATTCTTTTGAAATTTTAAATAAAAAGTAAGGATTATCTAAAGGTTAAGAATATAACTTTTTGTTCGAAAAGTGAAAAAAAAAGTAAGAAGCTCCAGTATGTTGTCATTACTTGCAAAAGAAACAATTAAGTACAAATAAGAATCATATATTCCTTTTATATAAACAAGATTACCGAGATACATGAAGCTCCTCGGCAACTTAAAAATGTTTGCAGTCATAATATTTTGTCTTCGATATCAGCTTATTGTTTGCGTTTTACTAGAAGTATTCTAAAAATTCAAAGCATTTCCTCTTTTTTACTAATTGAAACATTTATTACTATTGGAAAAAAATAATTTTAAATTTCTTATGTGCATTTAAAGAATTTATTTTTAGGAACACGTAGGTAAACTGATAAATTATTAATATTTCATTTACAAGTAACATAAGGGACAAAGTAATAAGACGGACCTCGTAATTTAAACAAGTAACGAGAACGATAGCCGAGCTAGAGCGTCCACTTCTAATTTCCACACCGCGGCAACGTAAGGATTTTGATTTAATGCGTATCAGCTCTGCTACATGTTGGAACACCTAATCGTCACCTTTTGTTTGACCTAACCGTCAAAACATGTGGAAACTACAATGTGGCACTATTTAACAAAGGCCAACATTTATAGCCTTAGGATACTCACATTTTAGAGCATAATGCGAAACACCTTTTTTTTAATGGTTTTGCTTTTTATTCATCTCATTTATTTGCCATAGTGAATATTTTATCATAATTTTCAGCATATATAGGAAGAATTAGATCAAAGAAAAATAAAGTTTTCATTTTTGAAAAATGCTTGTTAATAAAATTTAGACTTAATCTTAGGATTCATTCAATATTATAAATATTAATGTATCACAGTATAATGGATTATGGAACAATAAAAAATGACAATTATACATCAAATGTATCATTCCTTCATGGAAGATATATAAGAAAATTCTTAAGAGTGTTTAAATTTTTAAGATTTCTCTGGCATGTTCTAAAAGAGAAAAACAATTATAAATTAAGTAATAATGAAGTTTCCAAAAGAGCATAGTTTATTTATGATGATATGTCTATTGTTATACAAATGCTGTGAATACTTATAAGAGCTTTTAAACTTACTTCATTATCGATTTGAGAAAGTCTGAATTTTACATTATAACATCAAGAGACAGGATCAGCAATTTTGCTTTTTATTTTATTTTGTATTACTGATTATAATTACGTGCAATTTATGAAGTATCATATTATTTTCTTCTTATTTCTAATTTGATTATTTTAAGTTTTAACACCAGGTGTGTATCAAATTCCTGCAGTTAAAAGAATTAAAAATAAATTTAAAATATTTTATATCTATTTTAAAAAAAATTACTGAAAATCAAAATATAAATAAATTTTACTTGAATTATATCAATTAAATTTGGTTAGTTTATTGTGTGTACCTTTGTCTACAATGAAATAAGCGTTTCATTTTTTTTATGCAATGTTTCATATTATCATCATTGTTTTGTGCTATTTCTCTCAATGCTCTTAATAATATTGAAAAAGGAAATCTAGGTGAAAAGCAGCTTAAATTGTTAGGAAATAATTTCTTTTTTAAAAAAATAAAATAAATAAATTTCTCAAATTTTCTTGTACTGAAATCGTAATTGAGATCTCCAAGAAAATATGTTTCCCTAAGAAAGGGAGACTCTTTGTATTTAGGGACTTTCTAAGCCGCGAACATCCCCATTGACTGCGGACAGCAGCAATTATCTTGCTTCTTTTGTATGCCTATGTATGGTGCCATCCATGAGCGATAAAAAAGGGGGAAGTAAACATCGCCTAAGGCGCCGTCTTTAAGGGCCTTTTCCTCACAAAACCCGCCGTCTTCAAAAGGTTAAAGAACATTGTTTGTGTGATAGAACGTGGCCTGTTTGATCAAGTATTTCTAAAATGTGGCGAAAGAGTTCAAGTTTGTATTACCCTTTGTCTATAGAAATCTACACGTCTCTCCAAATATGAACTGGTTATTAAAAAAACAACTGTTTGGAGGATCTTACATCGATCATTTATATCCAAAACTGCACAGTATTCAATACAAATATGTCTATTGACATGTTCTAGCGTCATCTGGGAGAATTGGACTACCGAATAGAAGTACGCCGTGTTATGAAAATAGGACACATAAAATGTATAGCGATTAAATAACGAGACTAACGGTGTTAAGCTATTTATTTTTATATAATATTTATTTACTAATCAATATATATTTAATAATATTGTAATATATATTTCCTTCAATGTACATCTCTCCTCTATCCCTACGAAGCTCCATGCAAAGTTTCCATTGTTCGAAACTGTGCTGGAAGTCTTATGTCAGCTCCTTCATATCCCGTGCCACTTTTTTTCCCATAGAATTAATGGACTCAAATGTTTATCAGTTTAATGCAGTCTTTCGCCTTAGGGAAGAGATATTAATAGTTATTAGTGCATAGTAGATAGCAGTTGTAGAGAGGATGTACAAGTTGTTTCAGTCAAACTTTATGCATCACTTCCAAGCACTTACTTTTATTCTATGAACGAAATAATATTACCGATAACTTGAAATTATGGTCAACGATATCTTGTTAATTGCTACAAAACTACGGAAATGAATTTAATAGAGGATGGTGAAGTGTTGGCTGAATTCTTTATACTACCAGAAAGAAATTAAAAATAGGACTTGTACGAACAGATTTCTTAGAATCTTAAGGTATTGTTCTTGTTGTGAAGAACAGATATTGTTTTTTATGTGACATTCCTCGTAAAAAATTTCCTTTGGAAAAGGCGGATCTAAAGCTTGATATATCTATAAAAAGGGACGAAGTTGAAGAAAGAAGTCTTGTTCCTTGCGGAAGGAAGAAAATAAAAGACTTCCAGTCATAATCAGAAAAAAATGTTTGAATCCTTTACTTAGTATGTATGAGGGTGAAGTCTTTAGTTCGGTGAAGAGGCAAATTTCTACATAAAAAATCTTACAGGTTGTCTTCTGCAAGGAAGAATATTTTGAAAAAAAAAGAGTTAGACGAATTTTCTACAAAAATTGATAATTGAAGAATGTGAATCTCCTTACATTGTTGTGTTAGTGCCTAAGCCTGACTGTCAAATGTGGTTATGTACAGATCACCGTGCTTTAAATGCAGTCACAATTACTGATTCTTAGCCAAGCAGATTAGACTTGAATATACAATAGATCTCTGAGATGGATATCATCAAGTCTGTCTAAATTCAACTAATAAAAACAAAAACTACTTTGGTTACAAGATTTGGAACTTTTCCTTATAATAGAATGTCATTCATTTTGAAGAATGCTCCAGCGTCATTTCAACGATATAAATATCGTTTTAAAAGTCGTATTAATATTGTGAAAATTTCGGCATACTTAGAAGTCATCTTTGTTATAAATCAAATTCAAATATTTTTTATGTCCCCAATGGATAGCCTTAAAGAGAATGAGCAGCTTAAGCTGAAAGCCATTATAACTATTATACTGAATGTTTGGCTTAATGTGTATCTACTAATAGTGTGCAATAATACTATAATGATATTGAAGCATTAAGCAAAATTAATAAACATATTGTCTTTAATAACACTAAAGGTCTTACTCTTTACTTCCAAAGCATGATATTCTATTTTTTGTACTTAGATTTATTATAAAATGCTGTTCCATGTTTTTGTGAATTTTTCTATGATTTGAAAGATCTTGCAATTTCGAACATATCCATCCCTTTTTACTTGAAGAAAATATGTGAGCCATTGAAAGAAAAGAAAAGAAACAATAAATTTAATAACTTCGAACATTGTTTTATGAAGCTATAGATAAATAAAAGAAACCGAATATTCTGCTTTTGTTTTTTGGTTGTCACTAACTATTCTACTTTAAAATGTAATTATAAGTATGTTTTAAGCATCCAAAGCATATATTTCGTGTCAAAGATTCTTATAAAATATAGTGCTCCTAAATAATAAGCATAAACAAAATAATAAGAAAGTCTTGGCACAATAACAAGGAAATTTATTTACATTATTTTACGATATTAGTTCTTAGTTTCAAAATTATATTTCAAATTATTTATAGTTTAAAATATGATTTTGAAATTAACTCATAAACTCATCTTTTGAAACTAACTCCTGGTAAAAATAAAACACATTTATTATTAACACAATGATTCCAAATTAAGTCAAAAATCTCCTTGAAAATGCACCTAATGTTTTAGTCTAAGCCTTTCTGGTGTTTTCGTAAGAGGCAAAAATATTAAGATCTCTCTTGTCGTACACACAAGAAGTGTTACTTTATAAATGGAATGTTTTCTTGTCTTTGGAGAAGGCTCATTTTTGTGATCATCCTTTATTCATAAAGTAAGAAAGGGGCTCCGAAATCCAATAATCAACAACTTTCTTTGCGCTTGTTGAAGAGGCGATATTATGAAGGTAGTCCTTTTCGTAAAGACAAGGATTGTTACTTTATAGGTGGAATGTTTCTATGTCTTTGGAGAAGGTAACAATTCTGTGATCGTCCTTTATCCACAAAATAAGGAAGGGATGACGAAATCTAACAATCAACAACTATCTCTGCGGTTGTTGAAGAGGTGAAAATATTAGGAGCGTCCTTTTCGTATGCAAAAGAAGTGTTAGTTTATTGATGGAATTTGTTTTTGATTTGGTGATAGTCATAAAAATCTTGAAGGTGTGTTGAAGGTCATTTGTTGAAGATCATAATGAAATATTTTTTTTATTTCTTTGGAACAGAAGGATATACGTCACATATTATGAATTCAGTTACTTTTCTTTTTGTGGTTTTTGTTGAATTTTAAGGCCAGTAAATTTTGACTGTCCTATTATCTTTTACTTTATTTTTCACAATATGCTTTTGATGATCTTAGAAATCTGCCAGCTGCGCTTGGAGTTCCAATGCTTGATAGATGGAAGAAACTGCACGATATTGAAGCACTAATATGAGTCTCTCTTTTTTTTAATAAAAAAAGCTGGTCTCTTACTTTCAGGGAAAAGCTCAGCTTTCATACCTAGCGCTTGGCAGATTTTAAACACTGAGATGGAATAAACGGCAGGAAGGGATATAATCTTCATCTCCCTTTTCAGTGGAGTTTGCATTTGAGAGCTTGAGTCTTCGAAAGAAGCAAGTTCAACACTCAATTCCAAAGCTTGACATATTTTATAAATCATCTTGGAGTGTACTTCATGAGTCATATTGTTTCAATTATTCGTGCCATTTTGATCAAAAGGGATTAATGGTTCAGTTTCAAAAAGAGTGGAAAGTTCAGGTTGAAGTATTTGAAAATTTCAACAGCCACTTCAAAAGACGGTACATTAACACCAAAAGCAAAGTTGATCGCATGCTGCAACAAGTGTAGGACAATCTCGAAAATAAAACGGATTACCACAGTCGTATGAAACTCTTATCGCTTGCTACTTCAATTAAAGTATCAAATTATTTCAAAAAGGAACCAAATACTCAAAAGCAAAACAGTAAAATGGTTTTCAAATTAATCAAAGTACACTTGATTTCTCTTTCCATTGTAGAAATATGTAAAAATTTATTGTTTTGGAAATATAAATTTGTTCGAAATATCAATGTATTGCTATCTATAATATATTCATTGTTATTACATTCTTGCTCTTGTATAGTTATGTCATCGCAGTTCTCGGAACATGTTATATAGCTCACACTACCCCGCATATTTATAACATCTTTTTTCGCTGTTTTAGAAAATGAAAAACTAATAAATCCCTATTTATAAAATATTTACAATATTTAGGTGAATAAATCAGAAAATCAATGTGTTTGTTTGTGCACATATATAAAGATAGGTAATGAGATAGTTTTTTTCAATTATTTTCCGTGAAAATGTTTTAACGGTAAATTTCAAATTATTATCAAATGAATCAAATAGTGTCAAATGGCCATAGATATACTTTTCATTGCTTTGATCGGTAAACATGCACATTATTATAATACATCTTTTTTTGCTTATTCGCTAGGTATAACGAATTGAAGGAGGTCATATATACGAAAGGGTATACTAAAGTTTTGATTATAATTAAGAAATAACATAGATATCAGGATAAATTTGTTCTCGTTATTAATTCATCTTTGTGTATTGAGTGTTGCAAATTACAGCTACATATGTTAATTTGTTTGTTTTAAGTAAACCCATGAATTGAAGAAATATTCAGTATAGAATGATAACATTCAATTTGCTGAGTTCTACAACGACGCGGCCTGATAAATGCCAGGAAACGCTGGGTGAACCGCATAACCCTGAATAGTTCATGTGTGGAAAATCTTAAGAATAAGGAATAAAACAACAAATTTATTTCGATTATTATAGTTAGTGAAATCCAAAACTTTGTGATATTGCGTATAGCTTCAATCAATGGTCACGCATAAATATTGTTTACAATTTGTTATACAATTTCATCTATTTTATTCATGCTCTGAATACAACTTATTTTCATTTCATTTTGTTACTACATACGGGATAGACTCAAATAGAAAATTTTTATTACGAATTTTATTTTTGTATTCAAGATTCAATGAATCCGTGTAATTTACCGGTGTACCGGTTCTGTTTGAAAGTGTCACCGAATAATCGGTTACATGAAAAGTCAGTAAAAAAGCAGTCATTAATTCTGATATCCTGTAAAACCAAATATATTTTTTGCATTATCCCGCAAAAACAAAGTAAATACATTTAAATCTACCGCCTAATTTTGCGACACCCGTTCTTTATTATTCGACTCAAATTCCATCTTTCTTAAATGTAGTCAATAATAATTATACTCCAATTGATGACACACAAGAATGAAATAAAATACTATATTTATCAGTGAAAAGGTAAGGTTATTTTCACACGAATTCCACTTAAAGCATCAATTCTAAATTCTTATTATATTAACTTATTCTTATCACATTATTTTAAATAGAGTTCGCTTCAATCTACAAAACTAATGAAGATGTCTTAATCCGAATTACAAATATCTATCAGCAAGTCATTACTCTCAACCTATCTTTAGTTTCCTTCAATTCTATTTAATTTATATATCAATATCTTTAATTCAATTCACTTTTATCGTAATCTTATTTAACTGATCACGTTTCAGTTTGGTTGCGGAGAAATTCTAATTTCATGCAAGTCAAATTACTATAACGTCCCTGAACTTAGTGAAGAGTAAATCGTAAATAGTCTCACGTCAAAGCCTGTTTTACAAAGTAAACTCTTGAAAATGCAAATATTTGGCATATATACATACATTACAAGTTTATAAACTTTGTGCATATCACTTAAAATTACACACACACACACACACACATATATATATAATCAGCTATTAAATAACGAGATTAATGCTGTAAAACATTTTATTTTAAATTTTATGCATATTTACTTATTATCATTTTTTCATTATACACCTCTCCTCTATTCTTACAACCCTCCAAGCGAGTCTTCCATTGTTCTAAACAGTGCTGGAAGACTTCTTACGTCAGCCCCTTCAGAACTAGGGCCGCTTTTTCTTTCACAGCTTGAATGGACGCAAATCTTTATCTTTTTAATGTAGATTCCTCCTTAGGAAGCTGATAGAAGTCGTATGTTGCTTAAGATCCGGTCAATAAGGCGGATAGTCTAACATTGAAATGCAGTACTTTTCCTACAAAGAATAGGCAATGCGGAATGATTTGCCCTTCCACATTTCGGGTCTTTGTTTTCTTATTCTGTCATAGAGTTCAAGAAAAACTTGAAGGTAGTAATATTGATTAATAGTTTGACCTTCAGGAACCTAGTGAAAGTTCACAATTCCATGAATATAAAAAAAAACAATAATCTTTGCTTTGAATTTTTACTTGCTCTTCGAGATTTCGAGCTTTTTTTTTTTTTTTTTTTTTTTTTTTTTTTTTGAATCTTTCAGCACATGGGTTGGTTTTTGGTTTCAGAATCATAAAAAGAAAAAAAAAATACGATTCGTTTCCTGTTATTTCCCTTTTAATTATGTATCGGCTATTTTCCATGGCATTCAAAGTGTCAGTACAAACGTTTTTGCGAGCTTCTTGTTGTTGAAACGTGATAAATTTAGACACCATTTCATATTATTCTTTTTACATGTTACAACTGTTATGTATGATTTCTCCTACGAATTCGTTGTCAATTCCTATGGATTCAGTAATCACGTGAATTTCAACTAAAGGTCAGATCGAACCAGATTACCGATGTTTTGAATATTCTGATCCGTTTTTGACATAGGAAATGACTCAGGAATTTAGTAAACTTCAACTTCTTCAAGGTCTTGAAAACGCTTAAGCGACTCAAAAACATGTGCATCTTTAAACACTCATTTCCATACTCTTCTTTCAATAAATTAAAGGTTTTAACAGAGGGTTTTCAAGTTTTACGTAAAATTATACAATAATACGTTGCTCACTTATCGTTTTTCTGGTGAAACAAAAAAAAAAAAAAAAAAAAAATGCGAATGAAATCTACGGCTATACGGATTTGCTTAAAGAAGCGAGAGGCGCTGCATTGAAAGAGAAGGCTTTATGGTAAACAGCAGGTGGTCGCTAAGGTTTGGTACATGTGTTTTTCTATAGAAGCGTAAATCTCATTAATTAATATCCACATCTCGTATAACATTTGTAACTATCTGAAGAACAAACTGCGAAATTTCCATTTTTATAAGGTATTGTTCCTTTTCATTTAGTTCCATTTAAATGTGTTATAATGGAAGCTGATCTAAACTTACAAAAAATAAACAATGACTCAAAATCTACGAATAAAAACTCAAATTTTATTGAAAAAAAATCTATTCATAATATAAATCATTCTGAGCTTGCCTTTAACTCGTTTTATATGAGTATTAACATTAAAATATTCGCTTCAAACAGTGATGAAGATCTCATATTCAATATAGTTAATATAATAAATAAAAATAAAATTTCCCATGCATAACGCAATATTCAAGAATTACATTATAGGTACAAGGGGAAATAATTATTATTTAATCAAGTGATGAAGAATAAAAATTGTGAACAAGTGGGTTAAAAGAAATAACAAATGTTCAAATTTCTTCATTCTCTTAAAAAGTACTCTGTATTAATAGATATATTTATATTCTAATATTTTTTTTATTTACATTTGAAAAAAAAGAAGACAAATCTCTAGTGACATTTCTTTCCTTTTGTTTGAGGATTTAATCAAAATATAAGCGATTAATTTTATATATAGACATTTATATTCTTTTATTGTTCAATGTAATTTTATATTATATTGAACAATACCGCACACACTTACTTGTCTTTTTTAATTTTATTGATAGTAAAAAACTTGTTTTAATATGTTTCATTAATTTTACTAGGTACGCAAGTTATGCAATATAATTTGTCGTTTTTTTAAAAAAAGTTATAAATTTGTTTGCTCCTGAAAAATTTAAATAATAATAAATTACTTAACTAATTAAATTATTAAAATTTTCTCTTAAAAATCAATTTGTATATATACATTTTCAAATTT
Source organism: Nephila pilipes (assembly GCA_019974015.1). Taxonomy (NCBI): domain Eukaryota; kingdom Metazoa; phylum Arthropoda; class Arachnida; order Araneae; family Nephilidae; genus Nephila; species Nephila pilipes. Next base: position 59,124 of record BMAW01082040.1, on the reverse strand, counting down.
ATTTACCTGGTTTTTAATTTTTAATTGACTGAATTCTCAGTATATTTAATCTCATTATCACTTCATTTTATTTATTTTGGTTAGTTTATTTCATTTTAGTTTGTCATTTATTATTTTACATATTTTTTGTTTGTTTTAGTTTAGTTTGTGAATTTTATTTATTTATTAATTTTTTAACTTATTAATAAGTTCAATTTATTTAATTTAGTTTTTTTATACTAAAAATTAATTTCTTACATTTCTCGTCCAAAATTCTTCGATACAGACAATTTTTTTCTGATATTTAATATCTTCATTTATTATATCTATTATAGTATAAACTACTTTCATTTTCATTTTTATGAATTTTTGTAGTTAAGTTTTTGATAATCAAACCAATTACACACTTAAGAATTTTATTTTTAATTAACAATATTTTCCATTTGGTAGTTGTGTGGTTTTTTTTTTAAATCCATAACATATTTTCAATCGATCTCTGTAAAATGGAAAACTAAAGCCAGTCTTCAAACCCATTAATAATTCCATTGTGATTTTCATCTGTAAAGATAATGAGATTTTCTACTGTCAGCGACAATCATGTTTATTCCTTGCATGAAGTCGTGAAAAGAGTGAAAAAAAAAGTAGGAAACTCATTTTTAACTGTCTTCCTCATTTTAATGTTTCCTCTTGCTTTCTATTACGAGCTTTTTCCTTCGTCGAAACGTTGGCTAAGTAGTAGTTGTTTCTCATTACACATGTTTAAAAATTATACTACTTGTAACAACAACATCTTCGCTTAATTTCTTCATCTGAAATGAACGTTTTTGGCATCTCATTCCACTCGCAAACCTTGAAAGCAATCTAACTTCTGAATTATGCATGTTGAATAATAAATGCAGCGGCTGACGTTAATTTGTGTCCTGAAATGTTGCAACATTTCGGTTTTGGGGATGAAAACAAGTAGATTAGACGATAATGGGATTTGGGCAGTTATTAAAGCATCAAAACTAATGGTTGACAACCAAAACTGACAGAATTTCTTTAATGCATCGTTAACGATAAAAGTTTGATTTGAATAATATTTTCTGTAATTGCTCCGTATATGATTAGTTATTACTTTTTGGGGAAATTTTAATCTGGGGTTGCTCATACTCTTATTTTAAACAATGTAGTTGAAATTTTGCTAACAATATTTCGTCAGTCAAATAACTTTTTTCAGATCTCAATTTGTTACGCTTCTAGTTAGAGTTGTTTTTTTGTCATTAAAGAATAATGATCACAAATAAAAATTTAAATTTGTAATTACTGGTGTGTAATAGGGTTGGTTGAAAGTAGTATTGTCATTTTTATTATCAGAGTAATTATATTTTGTTCATTTCGCATATTTTGCCATGTTTTGATGTCAGAAAATATATTTTATTTAAGACTTACAAATTCTTTTGAAAAAATTAATTTACGATAAATATAATCTTAATGTCTCACACATTATTTCAGGCTCTTAAGGTTGGGAATATTTTAATGCTGGATAGATGGAAATGCTTTTGTGTTAAACATTTCCAAATCATAGAAAAAGAGTAATAAATAATTGTATTTATTATATTTTCCTATAATTTGACTACACATTTAATTTACATTAAAATAGTTTCTTATTTATGTAATGGAATATGTGTTTTAAATATGAATAATAATTAATGAAAAATTTTTCCTTTACATCAATTTCTTTCTAAGTTGTGTGATTTTTTGTTTATCAATGCCCCATTTAAAATTTATTAGTCATTTTAAACCAAGAAAAAATTGAACTTCTATCTCATTGAAAGCTCAAAATGTTCACAATTCTTACGAATAGTATATTGCAAGATATTGAGTGGTTCTGGATCAAGATGATATGAATAAGGTATTGCTGTGAAGTATTGTGATACGATTTCCTAAGGAAATAATTTAACAAAAATACAGCAAAAGTCAGGTAAGTTTCTCTATGGAACTTTCATGCATTTTATTTTAAGCATTTGCAGTTAATAAAAAATTCGAAACTAAGAGAAATGAAGAATTAAAATAGAAAAGTAATCGGAAAAAAGTTTTCGGGCAAGTTTCCTGGAAAATGCAATTTCGGGTTGAGGACCTCACAATCAGTGCCAAGCTAATTTGAAGGTATCCATCCCCCCCCTTTATAAATAGGTAGGCTGAATTTGTAAGCAAAGTACAAATGAATACTGCAATTAAAAGTAAAATAATAAAAAAGTTATATACAGTAATTAAAAAAAGAGAAAAAAAAGCAGTAAGTAATAATAACAATGGGAGACCTTACAAAAATTATAAGAAATGAAGATTCAATCAAATGAGTCAATAAGTAAAACAGTATTAAATAATTCGAAATAAAAATCAACATTTTTAAAAACAACGTTTTTATATGGTGGCAAAGTTTATTAAAAAATTATTAAAATATTAGTTAAAACTAGTCGCAAATATCTAAATATTGCATTGTTAGGCAAATAAGAACGGTTCCCAAAATATCAGAGCTCTAGCTTGATGGGAAGTTGGTTAAATTAACATTAGACAATTTGATGACACACTGATACACATACATACAGACACACACCAAGTGGAATACATAACAACGTTAAAACTACCTAAAATTAATTAATCCGGTAAATTAAATGGTTGGAATACAGTTTAGTCAAACCACTCTTGGAGACAGGCATTATTTGGCGGTATTTTGCCAAATGTTGCTAAATTGGTCCACAAAGCGGACTTAACATTCAACCAAAAAAAAAATCGCCAAGTTTGGCAATTATTCAAATTGCGCCAAGTGATTGGGCTAAACTGCATTATTTAAAAAAATATGAGTTAAAACTTTTCGCAAACGTCTAAATATTGCATTGTTAGGCGAGTATGAACGATTCCCAAAATTTCAAAGCTTGATGGGAAGTTGGTTAAATTAACGATCGAAAATTTGATGACACTCAAAGTCATCAGAAAACACACCAAGAAATTCAGAAAAAAGTTGTAAAAAAGGAAGTGTTTCAAAGTAGATGATAAAAATCAAAACGCTATCACAATTATAAAGTCAAAAATCATTAAGTTGTTGGTAATTGGTTCGTTATTCGTTGATTGGTTGGATAAGACATCGACGTTTGCATACATTAAGTGTTATGTAATCTATTACATGTTCGTTACGTGATAAAAATTTAAATACAATATTCCTCTAAATTAATATATATAAAATGGGGTTCCAAAAAAAAAAGAACTTTAATGCTTTCTACTTAAAAATATGTATTTACTTCATTTAAATGAGCCGTCTAGTCCATTGAAAATCGCATCTTTTATAATTAAGATTGCATCATCAGATTCTGGAATTAATTATTTTCTTAACTCTGTTTTCTATCCTTTTTTCTTTTCCCATATCATATAATTTTTTTCAACATTTGAATTAACTAAGCACTCTTTCTTTTGGAAAGTAAATAATGGCTCCATATTTATTTAATTATTCAACTTTGCGTCACTTAGCATTTTTTTTTTCTTGTAGTGTTATTCAGTGATATTTCATCATACACATACGCAGTAAGAATGAAGATCTTACTGAAGATGAATGTTTTTCTTTCAAAAATATTTGGAAATAATGGCATAATTTCCTTTATTTTCACATACCTTTCTCTTTTACCAAAGTACCCATTTATTAAAAAGGGAAGCATATATTAAGAGAAAAATCTTTCGAATCCTTTATAATTTGAAGGAATATCTACTGGAATGGTATGGGTGGTAGAATCAAAATAAACGCGTTCCAAAGTGCACAATGCTGATATAGAGAATTGATAACGCAGTACAAAGAGGTATTACATTGTGTTTCAAAAAGTACAAACATTATGTTATTGTAATTTTTTGAATCTCCCATTACCAAATAAATTGTTTAACATAAGACTTTACCTTTAATAAAACAATATCGTGTTAAAATTGATTTTTTAAATAATATTTACTGTAAGTTTAGTCGGAATCTGAAAACGTTTGTACTTTTGCAGCTTCTGCTATGTCGCATTCATAGTCTTTTTGATAAATAAAATTTTCATAAGTCGGACAGGCTTACTTTAAAAACAAATGAAACAACAAGCATTTTTAACAAATTTCTTCTTACTCTTAGACTCAAAAATTAAGTTTCAAGAAACCAATTTTTTTTTCACATTCATTAAAAACATCAACAAAGTGTTATCTTAACTTTAAAAAAATGTTTTATTTTTCAGTTCATTCAATAAAATTTAATTTTGCTTTTTTTTTTATTCCGAATTAAAACTTCAGTCTTACAGTATAAAATAACTGGAATACGTTACGAAAAAAAAGCAATTCAAATATAGTCATTCCGTACTTTATGTGTTAGCTTATAAATGTTTTTTTTTTCAAAGATAGAAAATATTTTTTCAGATTCTACAGTTAAATTAAAGAATGTATTTATCCCATAGATTAGAAACTATGTGAATACTTAGAATTTATAGACATATTGATGTTGATATAAACAAAAAAATATTTTCCAACTTGACTTCGATTTAGTAACTCTTTATAAATTTTAAGGTTGGTTGATTTTATTGATTTAGTCAAAAATACTGTCTAGTCATCTGTAGTCTTATTTACAATTAATAACAGATTATGTCACCAATTGCGGAAAAAGAATCCTTACTTGAAGAACTGTGTTTATAAGGTAATATTTATAGCCACATTATTGTTTATGTACAGATATGTAAAAGGCATTTGTGCACATACACATGCCTTTAGCATATATGTAAATAAATACATATAATGCATCCAATAAAATAATTTTGTGACTCTTATGCATTGAAAAAAATTTTTAATAGGAAATTATTGCTTTTGTGCAGTATTTAATTTACGATTTACTTAAGGAAAATATATTAATTAGTTTGAAGGAATAATCGATCAACAATAGTTTCCAAATAATATGGATGTAGAAAGGTGTTTTTATTTATTATGAAATCTCAAATTAATTATACTACGCATAAGATGTGCCAATTGTGAAATTTAAATTAGTGTTAAATTATTTTCGATATATCATTAACTAGTAGTAAAAGGAAAGTATCTGGAAAATTCAGAAATTGGGAATGTAAAAGAAGTATTAAGTATTTTAAGTTAGTAATCATTTAATAGTTTTCTAAAAAATAAAATTTGACCTCATAATGCTCGAATTGAAGGTCATTTTACTAACATTGATTGCATTTTTTTAAAATTTTATATGCATTACTTTACATTTTTTACCTGCATTGCTATAAAACATAAAACTTATAATTTTTTTTTTAAATTTGAAATATTTATTATTATTATTTTTAAATTTGAAATA
>BMAW01082040.1:0-44489 GCA_019974015.1 Nephila pilipes | reverse complement strand
AAGTTGTGTCGATATGTGGTGAAAGTAAGTTGTGTCGATATGTGGTGAAAGTAAGTTGTGTCGATATGTGGTGAAAGAGCCACACTTTTTACGGCGAAGAATGCCGATGATATAACCATCCTGGTTATTGTTTTAAGTGCACCCAGCACATTGCTAACTGTTTTGTTTGAAGAAAGTGCGCTCTGCACATTGCTAACTTCTTCGTTTGATAGAAGTACACCCTGCACTTGGAATAAAGCGTGTGAAAAAAGAAGTGCGCCCTGCACTTGGAAGTGATCGTTGAAAAAAGTGCGTCCTGCACTCGTAATTAATCGTTTGAAACCAGAAGTGCGCCCTGCACTTTTATCGTTTTGAAGAAGGTCCGCCCTAGATGTTTATTCTTTTGTTTGATGAAAGTGCCCCTGCACTCAGTTTTGAAGAAAGAGATTACCGTTCGAAGAAAGTACTCCCTGTACTTAGTTTACTGAAGAAAGTACTCCCTGTACTTAGTTTTACTGGAAAAAAAAAAGAAAGTACTCCCTGTACTCCGAAATTGTCGTCTTCAAGAAAGGTTTTGAAGAAGTGCTTACAGTACTGTGTTCGATTTTTCTTTTGGAATTGCATCTTGGAATTGTGTCTTGTCGTCAAAAGAAAAGAAGAATAAAAAAGATAAGTGTTTTTTTTTTTCCTTACATGAAAAATTTATTTTCTGTGATTTTAATTTGCAAAAAAAGTTTGATGTGATGCAGTATAGTTTTGTTTTGATTTTGAATTAAACTATTAATTTATCAACGATAGATATATTATGTTATTATTGAATTTTAATGAAAAGATTGTGTGTGTAGAGATCATAAATATCTTATAGCTATTATTAAGAAAAGTCTAGAGAAGTTTCGTTTTGAGATATTAGATAATATTGGAGAGATATAGTTTTGTATGAAAATCGTATTAGTATTCTAACAATTTACTGCATTTCTTATTTTATGTGTGTTAATTAAGAACTGAAACTGAGTTGTTAAAAGGAATAATTTTCGTTTTGATTTTCAAATGCAAATTTAATTTTGATATTTTTATTGAGTGTGTATGATTTTTCTTAATTTAATTAAAAACACCACAGAAAGTAGACTTAAGGTAATAAGAATTGTGTCAAGTTTCGTTTTAAATTTTTTAATTTAAAAGAAAGTCATTTAGTTCTGTTTTTGAAATATAAGAATTCTATGAATGCTTTATTGTATTTATGTGAGTATTTTTAGGTACTTTTTTGAAAAAGGAAATTAAGTTACATTTCGAAAGATTTTTAGTTTGATATTGTAAATTCGTAGATAGGTCAACATTTTAGGTTAATTTGAGTCAATTAGCTTTCTGGTGTTATTTTATTTCTTTCCTTAAGAAAATGGCTTATTTGGAAAAGGGTAAAAAGAAGGATTTTATCAGATTGGCGGAAGAATTCGAAGATGTGAGAAAAACATTTCGAGCTAAGCCAGTTAATTCATTTTCGAGAGACAAATATGAAGTTAAAGGACCAAGCAAGTTTGGAAGATTTGACAAAACTCCTCGAAAGGTTTAAAATCCTAAATATGAGTCAAACAGGCCTGATAGAAAACTTTTTGGACCTAGTCACAATAAGGAATTTGGAAAAAGAAGACAACTGAGATGTTTTTACTGTAACGCCCTTGATCATTTACGTCCAAACTGTCCTAAATTGAAGAAAGCTTCAGAGCCTGTAAGTTCTGTTTCTGAATGTGATGTAAGGACAAATTTTTTGCAGCCATATACTTCTCACGGAAAAATAAATGGTATCAGTACCGAAATCCTTCGCGACACTGAAGCCACTATAGATATTGTTTGCCGTAGATTTGTGACACCTGAAGATATGACTGGTGAACATGTTTGGGTGCAACAACCTTTAGATGCTAGTTCAACTTTCCTACCACTAGCAGAAGTTCTTCTTGAATGTGAGTGGGGCAGAACATTCACAAAAGCAGCTGTTATTCCAGATGAACTGTATCGTGGTCATTATCTTCTAGGGAATAGGACTGCTGCTCTCTTCAAAAATGAAGGAAACATTTCATTGCATCAAGTGAATGCGGTTCAAACAAGAAGACAGAAATTGAAGGAAAAAGAAGAGACTTCTGAACAGTTGGTAGAAGAACCCCAAAGCATTGTTATTAACAGTGAAGATGCTAATCCTGAAGAGGATGAACTTCTTCCTACTGATGATGAATTCCAGGCTGAATTAACTAAACTTGATGTGGATCAGCTTGTGCAAGCTGAAAAGGAAGATGCTGAATTAATTCCATTGATAAAAGATGTTGAAGAGGTGGAAAACTCTAAAAAAACTGAGCAGATTATTTTCATCACAGATTCTATAATTGATGAAACTAATATTGATATATTTGGTTCTCCTTGTCTCACCATAAATACAGATTCTAATCTTCAAGTAGTTGAGCATATGGACTGTGAGATTTTAGATAAAAGAGATGTGCCTGAAAATGTTTTAGTTTCTGCTTCAGTAGCCTTGTTCAAAATTATGCCTCATCAAAGTGTTGATCAAAATGTTAGTTTAAGAACAGAATATATTAAAATTCCATTTTATGATTCTATGAACATCCAAGGAGATATTAACTGTTCTGCTGGATACTTTACTTGTGAGGAAGTATCAGATGGTTTAGATAATAAGTTTACTCAAACTTCAGTATCAGAAGATGGTGATATGTTATATGATATTCGACCAAAATTAAGTAACGAAGATGTGTTACCGAAAACAATGTCGAACTCAAAAGGTTATAAAATTGATCATGATTTAGAAGGTAGAGAAACTGTATCATGTATCTTTTCAACAGAATCAGATTTTCTACCGGATGAATGTCACTTAAAAAATGGAAATGAGAAAGATACAGACAAACATGCCGATGTTGTGTTTGATAAAGAAAATATGCCTTTCTTAGTTCAGAAAATGCAGTCAAGTATTTCTATAAATAATCCATTAAATTATGAAGATCTTAATTGTGAAGAAAATGATATAACTGAGTTCTTAAAAGATGCAGAACATCAGATTGATGCGCACTGTTTGATGAACAAAAAAGAAAAACACGAATACACTGCAAATAATGAAGATGAAGAAAATGGGATCTATTTCAATACAGAGAGAAAAATGTTGGGTTATTTGAATAAAATAAATGACCGAAATAGATTGAAAGACAGAGAAAAGTCTTTAAATATTCCTTATAATTTAGAGTTGCATGAGAGTGAAATAATTTTAGATAATGGAGAGAGTTTAGTTATAATTAATAAAAATTGCAATAAATCAATAACTCAGTATTTTAAACATTCAAAGGAAGATCATGAAATTCCATTTAATCTATATTATTTCTATATATTGTTACCTAATTTTTGTGTTTATAATACCAACATGTTAGTAACAGCTTTATTTCTAAATTTATAATTTTTAAGGTTTCAGATAATGTAATTTCAATGTGTAGGTAAAATTGCTAATGAAATTTGTCATAAGTGTTCTCTACGAGTAATGAATCAGACTATAAATTATCTAAACGTAAAATGTTGTTTATTATCTCATTGATGATGATAGAATTTCAAGTATAGCTGAGAGTGTAGACAGTTCTTTGGCAATTAGTAAATTTTTTGAATCTCTGATAATAAAATACAGTGTACAAAAAAAAATCCATATAAATTAATATTAATGATCCATAACTGTCATGGTATGAAAATGCTAATGTGCTTTGTAGAAATGTTACATAATTAAAGGTTAATTTATGTTGCTGGTATTTGCTGAATATTTGTATTGCAGATATTTTAGAAGATGATTGTATGTGTCATAACTTTCATATATATGTGTAAAATGCTTTATGAGTATATATTCATACTTTGTTTTATTTGTGGGGAAGATTAATGATGCTGTAGATGTATATTTGATTGCCTAAGTCGACTATTTTAATGGGAAAGTTATATGTGGAGATGATATATTTAATGTAATAATTTCACGGAAATAGTTTTTGTATATGGAATCATAGTGTATTATTGTATATGTTTGTTTTACGTTATCTCATTAGTATGCATATATTGTAATTCCTTTAGTGTGTAAATCTTTCCGAAATGCTTTTTACTAACGTAAAAAGATCTTAACGGGGGAGGAGTTGTGACGTCATAGCTTGTAAACATATTTTGTTGTTTATTTCTGTATTCTTGGAAATGATATACTCCCCTTGAATGACGTCATTTCCGCTTGCAATAGCGGAAACCGTTACACTGCCCACCAGACACCAGACAGGTTCGCAGTTGACACATTGTCATTGGCGAGAGCAGAGCTCTGTAGTTGAATGGTGGTCATGAAGATGTTAATAAATGTTTTTTTTAAATAATTGATGTCTCGTATATTTTGCCACTACGCCACAACATGCTAACAACTTGACGCGGTTTTGGCAGTGAAATATCTTCATGGCAGTAGCAACATATTTGCATGCAAGATCATTATAGACCTCCAGCTGAAAACTCATTAGTGGTTTTTTGACTTAGATTCAAAGGCAGAAGAAGTGAGACTGTTTCAAAACCCATTTGAAGCAGATGTGGGTAGTTGCCCTGATAAACTGCAGCTGAAAGTAATTAAGTTACAAACAATAGACCTTTTTTAGAGACAAGTTAAAAGAAGGTCTAGCGGGTTTCAACCAGTTTTTAACCATTGAAGACATTCTTAATGTCAAAACATTTCCATCGTGATATATTTTAATCTTTGGTACAACATACTTGTGTGAATAAACATTTTCAAGAATGAAATACATGAAGAACAATTTAAGAATAAATTTGTCTGACGATAATCTCAGGTTACTGTTGATGTTAGGGACATCAATTCTAAAATCAAAAATGTCAGCCATTTTGGTACAAGGAAACAATTTCACTATTCCCACTAATTCAGGTGTTCGTGTACAATGTATGAATATGTTATTAAATAATAACTGAATAAAATATTATTAAATAAATAATTAAAAGTGATATATATGTTTTGATTCTTTTTTATCTGAACCTCGAGGGTGTAGTCGGTTCCCAAACTGATATTCTATCTAGAGAAAGGCGCTCCATGATTATTATCTTACCTTTGTCATACACAAATTTTCTGTGTGCACCCAGATCGTGTTTTGTAGGCTGGTTGTTTTAGCGTCAGATCAGAGCTAAGCAGAAGGCTTTTGCCTATGGTCTGGGACTCATCCCTTAGTGTGGTCTATCCACAGACGTGATGGCTCTCCCGCTTTGGTACCCCCAGTGATGAAATTTACACGGGATCTTGTAGGACATTGAACCCATAATGGATTTTACATGCATCAGGTGGCTATTGCGCTCTTTTGTAGAGTGAGTCTCGAATGCAATCCTTCTGTATTTGAGTCCAACACTATGCCGACTGAGCAATCACTGCCGGTTTGTTATTTTTCAGAACTGTTTTTAGTATGTGCATGTAACTCGTGAGTTTTTGGGAATATTAATTCCAAAGTTTATTAATTCTAAGGCTATTTAAGGTTTTCGCAAGCGCTGAACATTTTGTGACCTGAAAAAGTAGGCATTGCCATTCGAAAAATTTGAGTTTCTACTACTATAACTATTACAGGAGAGCTAATGTGTTGCCATTCACAGAATCTCGAGCGCATACCGCTAAATAACTGTACTTGAAATCTCATCTCGATGGAATCTCATCTAAATGGAATGGGCGTTAGAAGTGCAGATGATGGCAAAGTTTTTTTATTACCACCCTGTATATGTATGTATGTATTTACATATGGGTGTGCATATATATATATATATATATATATATATATATATATATATATATATATATATATATATGACATGGTGACAGGTCCACATCGCTTTTGATGAGAACTATTTTCAAAATATATGTTTTAATTTCGAATTAAAAAAACAGTTATTATTAATATAAATTAAAACCTAATTTAATTTAAATAATCTGTATTTATAAAGAATAATAACTTTTTAATAGAAACAGGACTCTATTTTTATTTTTCAAAGAAGAAATTCATTTGAGAAGGATATCCTACTTTACTAAAGTTGGATATTATTCAGAATAAGCTATTGAAAATTAACTTTCTTTAATTGTAAATCCTTTTTCTAATAGCAACAGGCTTTGGATGCTCAAAAATAACATACGGCTTCAGTAGCCAAAAATTCATATATGCGAGTTCATAAATGGTAATATTACAACGGAATTCCAAGTTCAAGTCCTGCTTCTTTAAAACTTTCACGTGTACAAATTTTGAAATCCATTAAATTAGTTGCTGTTTAGAATTTTCACATTGAAGAGGTGTGTAGTTCAGTAGTGTAAGGTGCCAATTCAGGTATTGGACCTTGACTTGATTCAAAACTATTAGTACCGTCGAGTTACTAACTCATTCGGAGAGTTAATAACTCTCAGAATGTTCTAAATAGCAATGTTAATGATAATAATAAATTAATTAATTTGGCACAGTATTTAAAACAGTGCCGAAGAGAATTGTGGAATTTTTTTTCAATAACAATTCAAAAATAAGTAAATGCAATCACAATATAAATTAATAACCCATAATTTTATTACTTTTACACTTATCTATAAATGTATTGTATTATTAATACTCTCAAGGACTAAAACAATCAATTTATTCATTTGGGTTTAATTACGGTATTATCTAATAGTATTGATGGTGATTGAAGTAAATTATTTTTAAAATAACGACTCTTGAATTCATAAAATTAAAATTCTAAATTTACATGAAAATTCAAAACACAAAATGTGCCTTCCATAAATATTGATTTCATTTTATATGAAAATGAGGTAAAAATGTAGCATTAGTTCTATTCTAAAATCATGGTGAAAGGAAAAAAAAATTAGTATCGGCTTCACTGAGACTAAGCAACCTATAATTTTACTATATTTTTTTTCCAAGGCTATATTTTTTTTTCCTTTAAGGGAAATTTTGTCCCGTAAAAAAGAGATAAGTGCATTCATATGCAAAGATAGAATCCTTATTTGCATTTTAAATAATGTTATAATGATGAGGAAATTTGACAGTGTAAAAATGTAAAATGTGTTTTTATATGAAATTATCTTAAATTAAAATATTAAGAAAGCGTTTTTTTTAATACCAGTAACACCCCGAAGAAATATTCATTCTGTAATTTGGTATGTAGGTAACCTGGTATAAACAAATTAAAATCAATGTCAATTAATACATAATATCAAATTCATTTAATAGTATTGTTAAAAAAAATCAATTATTAATAAATTTAAAATCTAGTTATAGTGGATGTCATAATAGCTTTATTTATTTTTGCTCCTACCTTCTTCGGAAGAAAAAGAAAAAAAAAAAAACTTTTTTGTGAGACATTTATATTTTCAGTTGTAATAGTCCATAAATTGGTAAATTGAAAAGTCCTTTCACATTTTTTTTCCCTTTTTCAAATACTGTCCATATTTGTACAAAATTTAGTAAAAATTGGCATTTACATTAAAATCCATTTAACAAATTTTAATTGATATATTTCACTTTTTGCTTCCAAAATATATTTATCATATACATTTGTATGTTGCGAAGCAGAAAAAATGCAGCAATCTCTTAAATTTACTGAGTTATACCGAATCTTATAACAAAACATGATTTAACAAAAAAAAATGTTCATTTCTTGTTCACAATGTACCTCGAAATTTTCAAAACATTGTAGAAAATGTTCACTTCAATGTATGGATTATTTTTCAAGAAGTGAGATTTATCGTAATCAAAAAAAAAAAAAAAAAAAAGAATTAAATTATAGCTTTCCAGAAAATGCAAATCTATAAATGAAAATTAAGTGAAAAAATAGTTTCCAGATTCATCTAGAATTGTAATAAATAAATAAGTAAAGCTAAATTATGTACGTAACAAAGTATATTGTACATTCACATTATTTAAAAATGAAGAAACTGCTGTTTAAAATCCATTGCTTTCATTACTTTGGTTTACATTCGTTAGTTTCTGACCACGATAGAAACAAATGCAAACCATTTTTGAAATCATATATATATGAGTTTTAAGAAAAAGTAATAAAAAAAACTTTCGAAGATTTTCACGAAAACAGTAATTTTTGTGTAAACACATTCAAGCTGTTATTAGTGTTCCAAGAAAATTTACCGTTACATTCATTACCACATTTCTAATATTGTTTTCATTATAAACATGCTTATTTTATCATTATTTTTTTGTATATTGTATAGTACAATAAAATAAATGTTTTTTTTTATTAAAGTCTTTTTATATTGTCTATATTTTTTTCAAGAGATTAAGTATTATAAATTTTTTGTTATGGGAAAAAGGGGTGACAATCATACAGAATGCGCTCATATTTAAAGTGTATTTTTAAATAATCATAGTATTTATAAACCACAGTAGTACGTGGGATTTTAAACATTTAACTGAAACATTACTTAGAAAATTTAAATTCTTTATTTTCCTTCAAAATCTTAATGAACAGTTTAATTTTATTATTTGAAGAAAATTCCATGTATGTGGTTTTTAATCTGATGCATTATCACGAGAAAACATGTTTGATCTATTAAACGTTCTCTTTTGTAAAATTTAAGCGGTATGTTTTTCCCGATTTGTCCTTTTAATAAATTTAATGCAAAGAAAATAAGTTTTTTTTTTTATATTTGAACCAATGTTTAGTAATGTGTCATATATACATATAAATATATATATATACTGTTCAAAACAATTAAAGAACATTGAGGATTTGGTTGAATTAAGCGGCCGGGGAATTGTTTATATGATTGATACATGATCGACAGAAGTGGTAGGCTTTATAAGAAAAGAAATCAAGCATGTTTAGCAGAAAAAAATGCAATTTACTTAGCATTTGGACAGAAAAGAAAAAAAAAAAAATTGTGCATTCATGAAAAAATGAATAAAAAAGGGTATTTACTTGAAAGAAAAAAGTTTTTAGCAGTGGGTATGGTTTCCCCGGACGGCCAGCAATGCTGAACACCTCTGAGGCTTGGAGTCAATGAGGGTATTTATGAGGAGCTGGGGTATTCTATCCCACTCCTCCAAAAGAGCTCTTTCCAGTACTTGGAGAGTTCATGGTGCTGATAGGCGTACGAGTTATTTCCTGATACAAATCCATATTAGACTTTAATTTATGCAGTCATTCTCTCATAAAAATTCTTTAAGATACAGTTCACTCGGTTGAAGATCTGTAGGGATAATCCCTACTAGGTTGTTGGAGACCATGAAAGTACTTCAGAATCCCTACACCTATATCACGCGCGATCTATTACGTCTAAAAGTTAAAATCCCTGCTATAAAACTCAAAGTAAAGGAAAATTCCCTCTCTTCTGTCTCATCTGTTCAGTTCGTCAGACCGCAGTTATATCTCCAGCCCCTCGGTATATAATGCATCATCTATCTCTCAACAAAAGTGAAATAAACAAGTAAATTAGAACTCACTGCATGTAATTAATTACAAAATTACCAAAATCGTTATACACACACAGAGAGAGAGAGAGACACACACACACACACACACACACACACACATATATATATATATATATATATATATATATATATGTATGTATATATAACAAGCGAATTTTTAGTTTTATTTTTGTATGAAAGTTTGTACCTTAATCTTCACAATTTTTCACTGTTAAAGCTCGAATAAAATCGTACAATCAGATTTTGAATTTCATTCTCATAAAATAAATTATGCTGGTTTACGGGCTAGCCACTTCCCCACCGCCTTTGTGATATCATAGGCATCGTCATAGCACTGATCTCCCTAATGCTTTCGCATGTATGAAACAAGTCATTGTCACTAGATGCTCTATCAGGGCTATTCTGAGGATGATCAAGTTCATCCTAGCCTTGTGATGTGATTATATCTTGGATTCGATCAGCAATGTGTGGATGAACTTTATCAAGCAACAAAACAATTCCTTTAATAAGCGTGTCGCGTCCTTTATATCGGATTACATGACACAGTTTCTTTACGGTATCACAATGTCCCTACACAGTGCATATGATTTTGCGTGATGAAACTGCTTGCATGAACTCCACTTTTTTGGAGGAATGCTGATTGCTTCCATTTTATGGATCGATGATTTGTATCTGGTGTCACATGACTCATGTGTCTACATTATTTAATATGCTGATAAATTTGCGTAACTTTCAATTCTTTTGCTTGCAAATAAAGAATCAAACCCCGTCTTTTGCAGTTGTTGGCATTTTTCAAAGCGTGTGATATTTTAAATGCGCATAAACAGAAGTAAACACAGACGAATGCTTTCGTGTTGGCCGTTTGTGATTAACTAATAGATATAGGTACTCCGCAAACCTGCTTGAAAGGGCGACAGCAGAGCTGTCGATGTGAAAATGGTTGAAACACATAAAAACATGCTTAATATGAAATAAAACGTTTACTAAGTCGCTAATTAAATATGTATGTATTCTTTGATTGTTATTGTTGAATTGTTTCCTAATAATTCTAATTATAAGTTTCAAGATTCTGTAGAAAATAGCTTTTCAAGTTTAGAAGGATTTCAAAATGCATTTTTATTTATGTTACAATATTTTGTTCCTAACTTTGAAGGTCGAAAAGAGAGATTTATGGTATACGTGATGAAGCAATAAGATTCATTCAATTCTATATTTGAAGGTAACTATCGAAGAAATATTCTTGTGAAATATATCAAAATATGCATTTTTTGTTTCACAGACAACCAATTAATGTTTCGCCTAAGGAAAAGTAGCTTCTTTTTGGTTAAACTTATTTCAATGTAAACTTTAAATTAAATTTATTTATAGCTAAAACAAAAAAATAATGCTGAATGATTGCATTTATATTGCTAAAAAGGTTAAGTTTAAACCAGCCGTCAATTTTTGTATTTTAATATTAACTTGTAGAATGAAAAATATCTCAACAATTTAAAGAAAATGTATTAAAACTTCGATACGTATAAGTCAAACTTAAATATAATATCTAAAAGCTACATATTTTTACTATTAAAGTATTAAACAAGAAATGAGAACATGTGTATCTTATCAGTTTGATAATCAGCTTTGTTAAAAAATACTTTGTATCATAAATCTCTGCAAAGTATTACATTTGTTATAAGATTTTATATTTTGTAAATCATGGATACGAAGTGTTAAGCCCGTTTTGTGGAAACCTAGTTGTACTATTTTTTTTATAATACTCGTATTTGCTGACCACTAAATAGTAAGTATAAAAACATATCGTTGCGAGACATTTTGAAATTGAAAATTAAACATTTTTCCTGGGTTTTATTTTAATACGTTTAGAGATCCTAATAATACGTCTGATATGTAGCATCCTTTTTTTTAATATATAAGCATAATTTAAGTTTCGAAGCATAATTAATTATTATTTCAAAATGATGTTTTTATGTGATTTTTAAATCACTTTGTCAATTGTTATTTTCAAAAATAGTTATACAATTAATATTTTATGCTTCTCACTAAAGTATTAGTAAATATATTATTACGACCGCATTTTTTTTCTTTAAAGTATATGTATGTTTCACAAATTCTGGTGCTAATGCCCTTTATGGCAATAACAAATTAAAAGGAGGAGGGAGGGCTTTGTCTACATGTCACCAATTTATGCAAAGACGCAATAGCATACAATGGAGGAAATCCCAATCATATTGACTAACAAAATTTAAAAGTATTAGTTTTGTTACTTTACTTCAAAGTTGAGTATTGTATCAATGCACAGAAACCATCTATAAATGTTACAGTAAGTGTTTGGTACTCGATTTGAATTTGATTCCTGAATTAACATTAAGTTTAATTTTAGACATAGGACTAAATAAACGTGTATAATAATGGAAAATTCGTAAACGCAGCTATGCATTATCAAATTTTCAAAGACATGAAAAGCAATTTTGCTTCTCTCCCTTTCAATTTTACCTCAGAGTGAGTGAAATATTTTAAAGAAATGCACAAAAACAACCCAGAAAATAAATAAAGAAAATCCTTTAATGTGGATACAGTTTCCTTTAAAAGTACCTCAAAGAGTTAACGTGATAATTATACAAGAAAAAAAAGCTTCAACAAGTAAATCATGATTATATGGAAATTGAAGTAAGATATAGTAACTAACTGTCGTTGTAAAATTAAAAAAGAACATACACAACTAGATTATAAGTTTATTTGTAATAATTATCAGAAAAGCTTAACTACGATTACAAAATAATGTAATTTATCTTATGTCCCCTATGCATACGAATAAGAAATGCAACACGAATTTTTAGAATATTCTAAATTATGTTTGTATATTTTCTTCTAAAAATATGATATTGATTCTCTTTGCAGGAATAATGATGAATTTTTAGCTACTTTGTTCACCATGAAATAAATAACAACGCTTGATTTAACGGTAGCAACACTTTCTTTTTCTTAAAAAACTTTGACATTTAATGCTTGGTATTATATGCTTCATAAAAATAAAATGCAATTCTAGAAAAATAAAATGTTAAGTAGTTAAAAATAAAATTAAAAATAAATATTTGTATGAAGTACATATAATTTCGTTACGAATATTTCACTACAGACAGAGCAAAATTAAAAAGAATGTACATTGTTAAAGTATCCTTACAAGACATTCTGTTAAGTTAGAAGTCTTAATATATAAACTGACTATATCATACCGTACAGCAAAAAATACGTAACAATTCATGACAAAACTTATGTTTAACTTCACTAATTAGAATACTCAAACCAAAAAGAGTACTTAAGCATGAATGGGAAATATCCTTGGTTCTAAAGTTTTATTTTAGTTCTTAGAAATCCTTAAGCAAAGTATTGTTTTTGTAAAATACTCATTCTAATAACCCTATAAGGGTCAATAATAGAGAGATATTTTTTCATTTAACCGGAAAAATTTTATTCTTGTTCATCGTTACAAATAGATACGCTTATTCTTTCCAAAATGAGCTCACTGCACAAAAATAAATCGAGAGATAAGCTGATAAAACTTTGCCTTTGGATTTTTTTCAAAAAGAAAATTTTGTCATTCAATTTCATTAGAATCACTTGTGTACTTAGATTTAGGAAATGTCCTTTTTTGTATGTTACAATACCTTTAAAGAAAATAAATAACCATTTAAATCCCAGAGCACTTCGATGGTGATACGTCTTATTCTTTTTAAAATAAAATTTTCAAAAAAGTGAACTGTCACGTAGAAAATAAAGATTGGTTTAAAATATTTTGGCTCAATATTTTCAAATAATTATAGTTTGAATTATTTTTTTTTTCATTTCGATATATCTATTTATTAGTTTCTTTTGAAGTGAAAATTGTTATTTTCAAATTTGAATTATGATTCTTTTCGTTATATAATATTATCCTATAACTTGTTTTATAACGAAGTAAAAAAAAAAGTTTTAAATATGTTGATAAGCAATCAAAATTATTTGTTATCAAAATAAACATTTTTAGAGATCATAATGAGATAAGTAAATTTATTAAGAATTACGGTTGCATAAAATATACTCTATACATAAATATATATTTTTTTTTAATCTGCTGCAATCCGCAATTATCTGAGCAAATATATTCCTCTAATATGTTTTACGTGTAACGCAATGTATTGCTAGCAGTAAAATAATAAGCGATAACTTTCTTATATGCATTCATTTAAAATATTAATATAATACAAACTTAGATAGAAGAATAATTATATACGTAAATTAAAAGGAGGCAAATACCTTGTTTTTTTTTCTTAAGTTAATATTTATACCAGCAGTGCATTAATTCATCTTTAAATATTGCACGTCAATTCAGGAAACGATACTCATATATAACTATAATTATTATGTGGTGAAAATAGCAACGATTAAGGAAATATTAAAATATAGATGTTAAGTTTAGTAACATACTGAAAAAAAATATTTACCAGGAAAAATAGTGGGAAATATTTATTTATATAAAAGCAAATATATCTACTTCTCTCAAATTTTTTTTAATACATACTTGAAGAAAAGGAAAATTGTCTCCATTATTAATTATAACATATAGCAATTATAGTATTTTTAAAATTATTCTCATAGCCAAATACTCGTACAATACCTTTTAGTTTTATGAAAAATAATTCTATCAGACTTTTAGAAACACGGATAGAAAAATAATAACATATAATAATATTTGATAGAATGTATATATATATATATATATATATATATATATATATATAAATCATAGTCTATCATTAGCAACTAAAATTATTTAAAGGAAAAATGTAAAGTCATTTGGTGTCTTCAGTATGTTCAGGAAATTAGTACTTCATTTTTTTTACAATGTTTCTCTCAAAATAAATTCTAAATTTAAATTTCGACTGAAAATCCCGAAAGATTAAAATTGTATTTTTACTGTAAAATTTAAAAAAAAAACACACGCATTAGAGCTGATTGAATTGTAATTTATTTGAAATATTCTCCTCTAATCACATATTTAAAGCGTGTTTTTTTTTTTTTTTTTTGAATTTTTTTTTCTGTGTTAATATAGAAAAATCCAAAACCTTCTAAGTTAAATTCTTTTTTTTATGCTCAGTTATAGTAAACATAAAGTTCAAAGAGTTTTATTCTTAATTTTAAATCACAAAGAAAATATTCTTATACACGTTTGGAAAAAATGGCGAACATTATTAACTGAAAAATTCACACAAGCGCTCACGCGTTCCCACACAGGTGTATATTCGCATATGTGTATTAAAAATTATATGTATGACATAAAATTGATTTAATTATTATTTTTCTGAATTCTATGAATAAAGATAAAGGTGAAATAAAAAGTAAATGTTTGAAAAAAATTGTTGCTTGTGCCTTAACAGTTATACAAATCAAAATTTTGAATTATAGTAAATTTTTACTCTTACCTATTTTTTTAAAAAATTAAGCAGTGATAATTTTATAAAATATCACTGGGTGTTTGATATTACAAAAAATAAATTTATAATGTTAAAAAATGTTTAACAATAGTTTTATTTAAACAAAACTAAATTGAAAAAGGAAGTCATGTTTAGATTTCGTGAAATTCTTAATTTACTCTGTAAGTGACAGGACCATGAAAGACTGAGGTTAAAATTGGAAATACCATACACATATATCTCAAAATAAATATTTTTATTTTGAATAATGTACTCTTGTGACTAAAGAAATTATGAGGTATCCAAGTATGCTCCTTGAATCAAATGAGAATGCTTAGTATTAGTAAATAATCCAGTATAATTTAATACTTTAAAAATAAGATTTTTTGTTAAATTAAAATGTTGATATATATATGTAGTACAACAACGCTTGCCCAATGTATAGAGCAAAGTCACAATGGAATAATTAAATGATAATATAAAGTACAGAATTTATCTGAAATTTGTCACAATAGGCACAGAAAATAGGTGTTGAAAGATAATTTTTAATTTACCGCGTAAACATGAATGCGTTATAGATTGGGATATTCAGCAAACTACTACTGCTAGGTCTGGTTAGTTGAGCTGCAAAATTCCATGAATCTACAGGTTGAAAAGATTTTCTAATCATCCAGGTAGAATCTTGTGTGTCACAGCCGATGGCGAAGATGAAAAATTCTTGACAAGCTCAATAAGGGATTCAGGATCGTATAATGAAATTTACCTACTGAAAATAGTCGGATCACCCAAGAAGACAAAAGAAAAAATATAAAAGGATATACAAAAAGGAAAATTTTAAAAGTGCACGAAGGACACTTGAAAATTTGCATATTTCCTGCATGAAGAAACTGAGTATTTAACTTGCCTCTTCAATGAATCCTTAAAAGTAATGATCTAAGTCCAGTGTAACACACACATATATATGTATTAGAAATATAATTTAAAGTTTACTTGTACGAAATTTTATATATATATATCAGCTCAATTTGTGAGAGTATTTTAATACAAAGCTTGAATTTAATAATACATATTTTATATATCCCTGCGTGAAACATTTATAAACTCATCTACGCTTATTATTAATGAATAGAGCACATTCATTTTCTCTATACAATTAAGAAAATATTATAAGATACTTAACATTCTATGAATAATCCTTTTTGAAATACATATGTATTAAAATTAAGTATTACTTTCTATTTTTAGAACAAATAATGCATTAAGTCGTAGAGGAAACCTAAGCATTATTATAACCAAATTTTTTGTGCTAGAATTATTTGTATAAATTTTTAAAATGTAGTTTCTTCAACAAAAATTAAATGTAAAGAAATTGTCCAACGTCAAAGCCTTAGTGAATAAAAAACAATTATTAACGCTTTATGGCAGAAAATTAAATATATTTATAAAAAATATAAATTTTTAATAACATTTTCATTAGGAGGAAGTAGGCGTTCAATAAATTCAATCGGGGACAAACATTTTCTCTCTTTCTTTACTTTACCCATTACTTAAAATTTTCAGTGAATTGTACTTTGACAGAATATGTAAGGAGCCCTTTCTGCATACTCATCCATTAGACAATATTATATTATAACAAGATATTTATAAATTTTAGTAATAAGTATGTACTTTACCCTCAAAGAAAAGCTTAACTTTCGACCTTTACTTTAATTAAATGTCATAAAGTTCCTATCACATGTGTTCTCACAGAACAAACTGTGCACTTAATCACACAAAATATTTAATTTTCGAACAGTTTTCCTTAAAATGAAAGATATATTGTTTTTGTAAATTAAATTTTGTAAATTAAATAAAAGTAACAGATATTTCATGTTTATTAATGTCAAAAGCTATTATTCTCATTTCCTTAAAATAAAATTGAAATGTCAATATCCTGTTATGAAAATCAATGATGCTGTTTGAAAATTTATATATAAAGTGATGTCCTCATTTAGATAACTGTCTAAAATTTGTAATTAAGTTGCAATGTTATATTATCTCAGTCATTTTTATATCGATTATATTATCTCAATCAAATTTTCACTTAATTTTTAATAACTCTTTTTTGTTTAAATGTGATTAATTTCTAAGTATCCATTCTTTGAAAAAAATGCGCAAGGCATCAAGTAAAGACAACGAAATCCAATGCATCTTCATTGATCAGATGTATTTACAAATCCGATAAATTGAATGGAATAGTAAAAGTAAGCCTCAAATTGAAATGAACAAAACAAATACAAAAATTAGAGAAACGCGATATTGGATTCAACTACAATGCAATATAATATATGAGATATGACTGAAAGATAGTGTCACCATTGTCATTCATCGTTTGTTTATAATCCATTTTTTTTTTCAATTTCTGTTATACCTGATATTAACTTGTACCCTTTATGTTATGCGTTTTCCTTATTTTCAAATATACATTAGCCCTTTTGTAACACTTACACTAACCTATTGGATAATTCTGGTAGATTTTGTCAAAATTAAGCTTTGATAGGAGTTTTTATTTTATCAACAGAACATAAATGATACCCCTTTAGATGGTATTTCCTCATTGATAAAAGGAAATAGTTGAAAAATGCAATATCGAGTACAATGACTCGTATTTGATTTTTTTTTTATCTTATTAATGTCACACTAGAAACAAAACGAGTACGGATGATGACCTCATAATTTTGAGTGATGTCCACGACAACTAAGTCGGCACCTCCCTCACCTAACTTCCCCATTACGCCCCAGGGGAGGACTTTGAGCCTCGGCAATTTAACGTGCATTGCTGCCTCGGCTACACAGCGGGGTTTTTTTCGGCATGAACTGTCGAACTCACTACTGGGCGAAAACCGCTGAGCGCGAATCCACGACTATGATTTCTAGGCTGTCGAGGCCACCGTAGTTGATTGGATATGTGGAATGCCCTCTTCTCAGCATTCTAATAACAATTACGGAAAAAAAAATAATTTTATATAATACACATGTATCTTCAAGATACAATGAAGAGTTTGAAAATAGGGTATAGTAAAAAATATCGAATTATGTAGGCTATTTGTCAATCATGCCTCGCATATCTAGAATTAGCATCTGTGACAAACAGATAAGCAATACTTCAATTAATTTTTCTCACTTTATTTAGATTGTTGTTTTTACTCTTGAAAACTTAGTTTTAAAATAATAACACTAAGAATATTTATGTAGTTTAAAATGTTCAGATCCAACTTGTCACAGTATGTAGGAGTTCATTTAGTTTCTACTTATTTGAGTAAATTTTGATAAAATATAGAACAAAATTTGTAAAACCACGCATGAGCTCTGCGTAAGAAATATAATTAATAGAATGAATCGGAAACCACACAATATGAAGTAATAAAACAGCAGCGAATTTTTCATCATTTTCACCTTATAAGTGAATTACAACTCGGTTTTAAAACAATTAATCTTGTTTTCTTAAGTTTAAACTTAATTTTTTTTCTATTTTACCGTATTCGAATGGACTCATGATTTTTATTTCTAAGTTTTATTTAAAATAGAATCTTATTTTTTTAAAATATATTGATTTTTATTATACTTTAAAAAAACGTGAATATTTTTTTTACCCACAGAAATGCACTTCAAAAAATAATGTTTTTAGTTAATGAAATAACCATTGTTACAAAGTATAAGAAAAAATTCACACATGAAAAAATAATTAGGAACACCAAGAAGTATACATATCATTTTTGTTTAAATGTAGATGAATGCAAATGTATATCACTGCAGATAAAACTGACTAAGTAGAGCCAATATGAAAATTATATCCATAAATAATAATCTAGAGATTAAGTAACTTTTTTCATGAGTAAGTGTTTAAGCATAGTTTCATTTATTAAATTTCTAAATAAAAAAAAGATAATTGGTAGACATTTTTCTTTCCCTTTTACTCTTAGGATATGTCCATGGTTAATAAATATATATGATTCTAAAATTTCATTTATCGTACAAAACAAATTTATTTCATTCATTGTTATTAAAAGATTCAATCGAATACCATAATTTGAGAAAATTAGTTTCCTTAAATTAGTAGTATAACACTTAATATTTTAAGCCAAATCATTAGTAGAGAAGAAATGTCTTAGTAATATTGAGCATTTTCATTGTCTTCAGAAAGTCAAGATAGTTTTTCCAAAGTTATTGACATGATGTATCCCTCTTTAGGGAAAGGTTGGACAGAGACAGGATCTAGTTTTTCTTTATTAGTCCTTTGTGGTATACAGAAAAGCAAAAGATTAAAAAAAGTAAGGAAAGGTAAATATTGCTTTTAGTCAGTTATACAAGAACAAGATGTCTGTAAATGCATGGAGTGAACTGAAGCTAAACATGAACTTAAATGCACCTATGAAGCATATATTCTACACATAAAGTGTTTTTATTGTTTCTTGGGGTAAGGTCCTTGATTTTATGTAGTAGAGGAATTGATGATGAGAAAACTATGAATTTAATTCTTATTGTACACTCATAATTTAACATGACAAAATTTTGATAGTATATTCGCGATTTACATTTCATGAACTTTGTTAAAAAATGTATTTAAAATTCTGAAAAAAATTAAATATTTGAGAACAACAATGGACATAATTTTGTAAAATAGTTGTTTATAAAGCATATGCGTAATTACCTCATGGATAAATATTGACTTTATTTAATATGGTAATGAGAAATTAATGTGAAATTCTGTTTCACATTGTATAAAACAATACATTTCACTTATTTATTACATTATTTCTTTTTGCTTTCCATAACACTACTCAAATTTTGTAATTACATTGATCATTTGTTAACTAACTTAGAACCAATAAGAAGAATATATGTGATGTAACTCAATATTTTTAACCTTGGTCAATGGAGAAGAATAACTTTTGTTCTGGAAGCCCACTGTCGAAACTTCCAGTTTATTCCAACTTGGAGGTTTAGGTTCTAAAGATTTAATGACCATCAAAGCTTCTACAAGACGGGTCATCTGCACCATTAGGACATGAACCTATGATTCGTCGGAAACAACGCCTGACATGAGCTCGCGACTATGCCTCCTTGGCTATTGCGGTATGCATAATTAGAGATTAGTTTAATTAAATTACTTATAAAACATTTTAGCAACGTTAAACTATATTATAAGCTGTGTAATTTTAACTGAATTTATTGTGTAAAAAATATGCGTAAATATGGAAATATTATTTGTTTGTCTTATGTAACCATGCTGTTAAAAAATGCATTCAAAATATGTATGAAGACCGTATCTAGGAATGTATATATATATATATATATATATATATATATATATATATATATGCTCTAAGTTAATCTCTTTGTAGATAACAATTATTTGATACACCTTGTAATACAGAAAAATATGCATTTCTAAGTTACTTATTTTAAACAGATTTAAGAAAATTGAGAGTAATTTCAACATTCAAAGAGCTGCCCTGTAATGCTCATTTACCAGGAAAATTAACAATGATGTTGTAATAAAATTAACAATATTTTAAACGCAATATTGTAACTAAATGTTATGCTTTTGAAAACTTACAATTTTACTTGTTGGCTTCATGATAATTTATAATGATTAAATCCGTTTTCCTAATAGTATGATCTATTCACATATGTAATTGTTGAATTTAATACTGTAAATCACTTTCTCTCAAAGGGAGCAAAACATCCCCTGGGGAAAGGTTAGATGATGCTATTGTGGTTGATAGGGAGGGAGTGGCAAAGTTATGGGTGGTAGGGGACAATACGAGCATATTTGGCACTCAAACGTAATTTTAAGACTCCAAAATAAATTTATTAAACGGAATACTTAAATTTACACCATTAGTACCAATAAATAAAATGAAATTAATCTACGGCTCTAGAACAGTTAAGTTTCACCCTGCATGTTTTCTAGGTCCTCTCTGTCTTAACGCTGATAAGTGTTTCCACTGTATAAAAGAAAGCAAAAAGGAACAGAAGTTCGGCGTTTTGCCTGTGGGTAATTAGTGATATTTCATCTTCGTGGGTATTGATTAATAACATTGAACATTTCCTGTCGTGAAGATGTCGTGAAAAACAGTGAGACGAGACTCCCTAAGCAGGGGTGGGAGGTCGTCCGAAGCAAACTCAAAGTCTCATTTAGACCGGTCTCTACCAGCACAGTGTACATACCATCTGTTTTCTTTGGCTCCTTCAAAAAAAAGCGAATTCTCTTTATAGCTATTAGAATTTTCGCATGCGTTGATGTTTCCTTTCGATATGTATGTGTTTCTTGGATGTTTCATTTCTGATTCAAACCCCAGTTTCAATTTAATTTCTTCGCTTATTTAACCTGTCGTTTGAATAAGTGTGCTTATTTGTTCTTTATCGTAATTGTGATTATATGATTTTTTTATTAACTTTGCACTGAGAAGCAACATGAGGGCTATTGGTGACGGACTTCGTAATTTTGAATATCCATGCACAATATCTGATCTGAATTCTCCCTCTTCTAACATTCACATCAGGCCAACAGGAGGACTTTGAACCCGAACAGATTTAACATGCATCAGCCCCGGCTGTACGGTGTGTCTTTATTGTCATCACGACATGAACCCACGACTCGACGAAAATCATAGGCAGTGAGTCTGTGACTATGACCACTCCTTTTCATAATTTGCTGCCTCAAATAATGTTAGTTAATAAAAAGAAATGCATAAATTTAGTGTCAAGGTCTTGAAGTTTAGATTTGTGGGTATTGGATATTTATTCAACGTATGAACAGTCGAACTCGTAAACTGCTCATACGCTTGCTTTGTATCAAAGTGTTATCTAATGAGCCAGTGAAAACGCCTCGTTTGTGAGAGCATCTACAAAGAGTTCTTCCCGACAAACAAAATAAAGGTTTGTTTTTTAACAAACATCAGGGACAAGTTTCAGAAGGCTCCATAGGTCTGTTTTTGATAAGTAGTCTCGTCACAAAAATGCGTAGATGGTTTGGTATCCTATTATAATATATCAAAATGATTGCTAAATTAGAGAACGGTCATACTGTAGAAGAAGTGTTGGAACTGCGGACTGTATCAAGAAAGTCTTAAAAAAGGTTTTACACAATCCAGCTGAGTCCAATGTAAAAAAAATTATCCAATTAGGTAAGACGTCTAATTGATGACAGGGCTAACGAAGTTGAAATTTCACTATGTAAATTTTGATATAAACTGAACTTTCCCTTCAAGTGAATGAATCATCCTAGGCAAGTAATGAGGCTCTGGTGTTTACAAATGTCTAATTTCTGAAGGAAGAAAAAATTTATTCCAGAATTGCATCTTGCAAGAAACGTGATTACAAATACGAGAGTTGAATCTGTTTTTAATACTGTCAAATATTATTTTAAAGAGAAAAATATTCCTTTTAACAACATAATATCTGTTACCAATGATATAGCTATTACAATCATGGGTCATTGTGGTGTGTTCATTGCCCGTTTTATCAGAGAAATACTAAGTATTTTAATTTTTTACTGTAGTGTTCACAGACAACATTTGGAGGCAAAATCCTCAGTGACTGTTTGCATTAATTATTACAACATATCATCTCTGATGTGAATCAAATTTTCAGAGATATTCTCAACGATTGATTTTTCGAGCTCTTGAAAAAGGACAAGAATGAAGAAATCAATCGCTTCTTATACACACCGATGATCACCGGCTTTCCAAAGGTGCATGTCTCTATATAACATATATTGTGGAATCTTTCTTACTGTACTTGGGTTTCAAGAAGAGAAATATATGTTGCTATGAAAAATAGTTTAATGTATCTTAAGATCGATGTTGCTTACAAGACATTTTATTCGCATAATTCAATAGAATTACTTTGCAAGTGATGAGCTCAATAAATGCAGGGAAATCTGTTATTTCTGCCTTCTAAGACAAATTCACTTTGTGGTAGCAAAACTTAATCTCAACGAGCTCAGCCAGTTTCCCATTTTTTCGGATCTGCTTAATGTTAAGGAAATCTCTGCACAAATCGATACATAAGTTTAGTGAACACCTTACATATTTGCAGAAGGGCCGTTTTGAAGATATTTTGTTCATTAAATTCTTTCAATGTAGGTCATGAACACCTTTTTGAATATTAAGGCAGAAGAGGTTCACAGATTCAGGATGAATTGGTCGATCTTTCAACTAATAAAACTTCGAAAACCAGGTTTCCGAATGCTGATCGTCACAGAAACTTTCAGCTTCAAAGTAACAACCGGCGTCCCTGGACAAAGGGTCATTATCAAAAAGTTTTCATTGCCTTACGTTCCTATTACTTTGTCCCTGGAAGATTCAGTATTGCTACGGATCTTACTACAAAATGAAAAATTGCTTTAAAATCATGCAAAAAGGTGACTTATGCTTTCATCTCATTAAAAATATTAAATCGAACATTAAGAAACTGATTCTAAATCATCAAGCATAACCATCCCTTGATATGGATACTTGATTGTTTTACTGATACTAATTTTAATTGCAAAGTTTCTTTTTTCTGTGTATTTAATTATAATTAAAATTTAAAAAAATGCTTTTTAAGAATTTTTTCTTGCATTAGTAGTTTTAATTTTAATGAATAGACTGCAATAAACTACCGCACCAAAGTTATATAGCTAAGCCAAACATATTTAGCATGTAAGTCTATTGAAATAAATTACTTAAACATTTTGAATTTTATAATTCAGTAACCTCTCCCATCTCCAAACTTTTATTAACGGAATTTTCACTAATAGTTGGGAGGAGTGGTTGAAAATCTTTTTGCTCAGTTTTAAAAGGTTGAGAATCACTGTCCAAAATAATACAATATAATCTATTTTTCGAACAAGCTTTATAATATTCGAGTTACTAAGGTTTTAAAAGGTAGAGATAAATAAGATGTAATCAATACTTACTATATTACGTTCTTAAAAATATAATAAAGAAAGAAAATGTGACAAAATTATATTAAGAAGTTTAAAAAAAAATTAAGGTTTTCAATGTGAAAATGCGAAAGAAAAAAACAGGTTATTTGATATAATTACTCTTATTTAAACTGATAAATAATTTATTTTTTATAGAGAGTTAATGTTATATGATAAATGATAGAATGCATTGAGATTTAAAATCATCTAATTACCAATACAAAAAACTAACTAAAACAATACATCTAAAGTAAATACTTGTAAGAAAAATAGATTTAAAATTCCCTCATTTGAAAAAAAAAAGAAGACAAATAATGGAAATAGTCCTAATATTTAATAGAAAATTTAAATAGTTTTAATAAAACTAGAAGTTCTCTTAGCCTAAAATGAAATGTTGGAAAATGAACAAAAAGTAATGATTTACCTTTAAGAAAATTTTTGATATTATTTATTATTTATTTGATATCATTTATTGTAAGAACCCTTTGTATTAAAAGGGAATTCAGGTAAAAATTATTGTTAGTTGTTACAAAATTTCTTTCAAACAAAGTAAACCTTAAAAATATATATGCATTTAAAAAAAGACAAAGGGAGAAAAAAGAAAGTACTTTTTTTTCCTTTTCGCTTGAGATAAATGACCGGCTTGGAGATTTAAAGTCAAGACATGGATTCGACATTCACTTTTCCGCATCACTTAATATCTCAAACTAAAGCGATTTAACCTACAACCGAAGGAAAGTCGTTTTCTTTTAGTTATACAATTATTTCTCTTTTTCGTTGTAAAAATTGTATACGTATTTGAGATTATCTTATACTTTTTAATCAATTATAAATAATCAGAGTTAATACCTGAAATATTGTTAAAACCTAATATTTGGCTAAGACACTATTCTTCATTTATGAATAAATGATTCACTATAATTTCAAAAGAATATGGAGCACTGCCATCTGTTTTAAGAAAAAAAAATGTCAAAATTAGTCAGTGAGTGTTGATAAATAATTAACACCTATGAATAACATGTTCGTATTTCATATGGGATAAAATCATTTACAGGGCCCGTTACATATACATATATATACATAATTTGAAATTTCTATGTACTTAAACAGCAATATTTAAATAAAAAGCAAACTAGAAAGTAGTTAGTTCAATAATTGAAAATTAAAACAATATATATAAAATTTCGACAATGATATAAAAAGACGGAAAAAAATATAAATAAATCATAAAAACAAACAAAAAACAATGTAAACCGAAATATGAAAAAAAAGGAGATTTGACTATACAAGAACAAATTAAATAAAATTCAAAAAGAATGTTATTTAAATGAAAACGAATTTTCAAATTAAGGAAATTTCAATGCAATATAACTTTTGAAAAAAAATGTACAAAAACTAAACATTTTGAAGTAAAACAATGAAAAAATTGGAATACATTTAAGTTGCAATTTGATGAAAACTATTACGCAATGGTATTGTAGGTTTATTGTTAAACATTTTTATATATATATATATATATATGTATATGTATATATATATACATGATTGTTTAATTGTCTTCATAACTTATTTTCTATAGTTTGATTCTATTTTTCTTTTACTGAAAACAATTTTTTAATACATTTTTCTAATATATGTTTATATTTAGGATCGTAAATTATATTTAATTTTAATGAGTGTTTCATATACTTTCAAATTATATGGATTTTTTGAATATTTTTATTTGCATAATTTTTCAGTACATGATGATAAATTTTTATCGTAAGATCTATTTTATTTTTATGCTTAGGTAATTAAAATGATTTGTTACTTTTCTATAAAAAAATCCTATAATAATTTTATTATATTTCCATAACATTTAAATTTACTTTTGCGATAAGTTAATTTTAATAAATAATTCCTTTTTCGTGAAACCTTCGAAACTGTTAATGAATAATGTAGATTTGCTACTTATTACGTACTTGATGGTAGCATACACTAAATGGTGTTGTGGAATTATAAGATATAGTGAGAAATTATTAGAATATTATAGCTTTGCTTTTTTTTTTGTGTTTTTCTGGTTTCGTTTTTATAATGATAAGGTTATATTTGCTGTATCGGTTGGGTGTTAAAAACGGAAAGAGCGTCCAAATATGACAATCATGATATTTGACATAACAGCTCAGAGTAGGCGAAGGTCATATTTTGAAGACTCCTCTAAGATATCTAATCTTTTATAATTTCATTTGCTATAGTTCCTATCCCCAAAATTTTTCTAGTACTTTAATACTTGCTCTTTCACTAAATTTTAAATTTAATAAGAATTATTTCTTCATAATACTGAATCGATTATTTTATATATATATATAGGACGATTTTACAAAGATTTATAAAATCTTTGTCGGAAAAATTGTCTTATCATTGGAACTTTGCGTATGCTTATATTCACATTATTTAGTAGTAAACATATATTCTTTGAGCATTATGCAATTGTTTCATAGAAAATATCTTATTTTATTGTAAACACTGGAATATGAAATACGGAGTCAATAGTGTCTGGTTAGATTTGAATTACTTCCTTACTGTTTCGTATATAACTTCACTTTCAATTACTTTAAAAATGAACTTGTGAAACTAATGTAATAATTACGGTATTGAAAAGTTCTATATATTTTAAAGATGTTTTTTTACTAATTATGTTGGGTAATAGTTATAAATACTAATTAATTAAAAAAATAATGAACACGCACACACAATTATATATATATAAGGGTTAAAAGATAATTTGTTTTAGTTTATCAAAGAAAACTAGTTACGATATGAAATGAAATGATAAATTTCTGAAAACGTGAGCCTCCTTTTATGTTCCAGAATTGAGAATGTTATAGCTTTTGCTCTCCTAAAAAATGTGCAATGAATGTATAATTCTATTAATTCATTATAAATTTTACTAAACTGTATTAAATAATTAAGTCTGTGATGTTTACTTAAAATTTAAAGAAAAACAACTTTCGTTCATTTGAAAGATTGACATGATTTTCCTCTTTATAAGCAGTATGACAAAAATTCAAAAACTTAATTGTAAGAAACTATGTACTATATTCACAAAAATAAATGAAATTTATGGTATATTTTTACATATTCTAAGTTTTGTTTTCTGTATTTCTTCCACAGAAAATCTTTAACATTAAGATACTTGTAAAAAATCTGAAAATAAACTTTTACTTTATATATATATATAAAATTATATATATATATATATATAATGTGTCTATAGTGAACCTCTCTTTATACATAAATAGGAAGATATTTTCATTAAACTCAACTCTGGAAAGTGGAGTTCTGAAGAAAATAAATATTTCACTGAGTGCATGACTCTTTAAGACAAAAATATTCTCTTTCCTTTCTCTCTCTGATGAAATTTCATTCAACTTTTTTCTCTCAATATTTTTGCATCAAAAGATAAGTATAAGAGATTCAAGCCTTTTATAAACATCGAACTTTGTTTGTTACGGATTCATAATAGATGCATCAGATATAGGAGTCCGAATTTTGTTTATTGAAAATTGAATATGGATATTTTTTTTCTTATTACTCCTAGTCATATATATAAAATTATAATAGGAAGAGCGTTATAAATAAACATGTATTATTGAGTTTAAGATGGAACCTGGGGGTTTAATTTAAAAGAAAATCTTACTAATTGTATTTAAAGCAATAAAAATAAAATATAAGAGATGATAAGATGATAATTATGTCAGGATAATTTTAAGTGTGAATTTTTTTCATTTATTAACTTAAAACTTTTATTTATATTTACATATATATACATAATGTAATTACTTGCCATGTTAACATTTTTAGAAGCATTGATAGAAGTAAATATTATGACTAAATAATGAATAAGTATTAAAATTATCATTTTCTGCATCTGGCATCTTTCTGTGTGTTTCTACTATGATTTCGATGTACTGTGAAAAACACATATAGCACTAATTATTCGGACAAGTAGAAGATATTAAATATCTTACATCAAGGAACTTATGCGATATTCAAAAATTTTTAATTACTAGAATTATAAAAAAAATGTCTAATTCAACTTTTATAATTATTTACATACGAGTATAGATTGCTAAGGCGTAAATAATTTTTCATTCTTGCTACTAAGCGAATTTTTAATTTTCAAAATTGTATTATAAATTCTTAATTTACTTACTTTCAAATTTGTTTGAAGTGTGAAATTTAAAATTGAAGACCATGTAGCTTCTTTTTTCTAAAAATATTGAATTGTGTGAATGTACTCACATTGTTACATTGTTACTCGTCTTGTTACATAGTAAAAAGTGTTCTCCTTTCAATTTCTATTTTAGTCCGTTCAATTGTAAAATATTATTTAAGGCTTGCTTCAAATAAAAATGGTTCGCTTAAGATTAAATTGAATGCAAAAAATATACTTACGATTTTTATCTATTTTTATACTTCCATAGGAATATGTATTTATTAATTATATGCAAAAAAGTAGCTCAACAGTAGTTCAAACTTTACTTGCTTTTGACTACAGAGAGTGTTGCTACGGCAAATTGGTGCTACTATTCGATGATGTCGTGTTAAATGGCACTCAAAACAAACTTTATGTTAATTCATATGCTACTGCTATTTGTTACGAAATCAAAATTTAATTTCCTGCCAATTCTGCTTGTCATTGGCAATGTTTTCTAGATTCTCATTATACAATGAAAATTAAATAACATTCAAACCAAAAGTTTGCTTGAAGAGAATATTCTCGAGGAAGTTGAAGGCGTTGCCGTTTGATTTAAATTTTTAAATAATGAATGTTTGGGATTTGAAGGGTTTATATTAATGAATAGCTTCCAGAAAAGGTAGAAAGGTAATCGAACAATACTACAGAAATGTTACTCTATTTCATTTTCCCATACCTAATAGCCCGTTTAATTTTTAACATGGGTACTTTTTTAGCTACCCT
Organism: Nephila pilipes; assembly: GCA_019974015.1. Taxonomy (NCBI): domain Eukaryota; kingdom Metazoa; phylum Arthropoda; class Arachnida; order Araneae; family Nephilidae; genus Nephila; species Nephila pilipes. Next base: position 15,668 of record BMAW01082040.1, on the reverse strand, counting down.
AGTTATCAGTGTGTTTATTTTATTTGTTACATAATCAAAAAGAGACTCATTTATTAACATTGTATAGAAAAACAACAGGGGGCTCCCGATGACAGATCTCGTTCTTTTGGATATGGCATTTTCGTGTATGGCATCTGAGCTGGTATCCCTTTTCTACAAATTTCCGCACCATAACAACGAGAGAGTTTGAACAGATTTCAAGTAATCATGAGCTTGCTGTATATCGTACTCATAAGCCCGTGTACCCACTGCATCAGCCCCATGTATGTCAGGTCTCTAGTGGAAATAATATTCAAACACAAGATTCAACGGAAAGTAACTCTATCCACGAGCTCGTAAACATGTGCACATGGCCAACGTAACCTCTCAATAATCAAAGAAATATAGAATTCTAAAAGTATTAAAAAGAAAGGAAGAATAAGGAAGAACTAATGTCCTGATGTTCTCTTCAATTTATTATTGCATCCGTTCATGTAACGTTTCAACTATTGTTTAAGACACAAAATGAAAGGAACTATGAATTTAAAACTTCGAAGTTTGATGAGAATTTGGTTCCAATTTAGTAACACTAGATAAATTATTATAAATGGTATAATTTTGCCTTTAGATTATACTGAAATTCATAAAAAAATTCACGAAATGTCTTTATGGTAATTTTATAATACTTATAATATTTTTAAAGAAACTTTCCTTATATTAAATATTAGAAAATTATTCATTAAATAATTTAGGACTTTTTATAAATCATTAAATATTAACATAGTTGTTAAAATTTAGAATAAATATTTTCTTAATTTTTCAGCCCTTTATTGTTAAGTAAAGAGTTGACACTTTCGGATTGAATGTTGATTTATGACAAAAAGTAGGACTAAAATGTACAATATTGAGATGAAGATTATCTTTTTTTGTCATTATATCTTTAGCCTCAATGATTAGAAAAATATACAAGGGTGTTCCAAATTTCATGGTCAAAAATTTAAGGAATATTTTAAAGGGGTTTATGTCCATGAGTTTCGAAGCACTCTGTATAAAACTATAAGATTTTTATTTATATAACTATATATCAAAACATATCTTCAACCTTAAGAGAATAAAATAAGAATTCTGTGAGCACAGTGATCATAAATCATTGTCATTTTCAAACAACTTATTTGTAATTTAAATATTTAGAAACAATTTTGATTGAGATTATAATACCATTTGTGATAGATTCTATTATATTATTAAACAATGATAATGTAATATTTTCGAAACATATTTTATATGGTAAAGGATTAAAATAAAAAGGGGGCTTAAAATATTTCTTCATACAATTCTGTGTCAGTAACTAGAATTAACCTGAGGATATACTTTTGAATTATATATACCTATGAATAACAATAAATACAATTCCTTATTTAGTCTTTTAGAAAATCACTTTTCATATACTAAGCATTCGAATTCGAAACCATTACGAATATTTCTTGAGGTATTCAATATTTGATATTTTGTAAATTTACATAATCCTTTTAGACTTCCTTTTACCAATCCTCAAAACCAAAGTAGCAGAAAGATCTGCAGGATGATTAACTCTTTAAATTTTATCTTTATTAATAACTTTCTGTAATTTCATTTAAGATATGATTATTTTAATAGGCTTTAATTAGACAGAATTTTTTCATAAAGACTGTGCTTTATAAACCTTTTTAGCTCAGAATCGAACTTTGATAAGCGTATCAGGTTAACATTAAATAATGAATAAATGGTTTCATTTTTTTAAAAAAAAGGGTAAAGAGAGAAATAGACTATAAATTATAAAACTTATTTACTAAACCTCTTGGTAACCCCCCCTTTTTTTTTAAACATTTAAAACTATTATGATTTCTGTTTATCAATTGAATATTATTTACGTTTATTTTAAATTTAAATTGGTATCTATTCATAAAAAATTGTATATTTTTGTTGGCGAAAAATAATTTGTTTTTCAAACAAAAAAATAAATGATACTTTATTAAGAATACATTTAAGGAGACAATATCTCCAAAATTATCAAAATATTGAAAACATTGTTGAGAGTGGAAATCATTTCATTGACCATCACAAGTTTAATCAACTTTTTCTCACAGTATTTTATATTTCATGATAAATATATATTTAAAATGATAAAGCATGTTTTATAATGAAAATAAAATATTGTCTCATTTTTCTGTTTCTGGTAATTAAGTACATGGAATAAGGATTTGGATAAGCAGGTTTTCTCTAAGAAACTTACAAATTAAGATTTAGCTGTTTTTAAGTTGTATTTATATACTATTTATTGCAGTGTTGTTAGAAAAAAAAATAGTAAAACTGTAAATAACGAAAGGAAGACGAAACACATACCCAAATTCTGAATGATGTAATTTGTATAATTATTTATTAATGACACACTGAGATGCATCTCGAAGGATTTTGACAACAAAGGATTTTTCACAATTTTGAGTCTCGGTCAAGTGAAAAGATTTTACCTGATCTGACACCTCTCTCTTGAAACTTCTCCATCACGCTAACTGAAGGACTTTAGAACTCGACCAGGTTTAACGTGCATCAGCCCCTCTATACCATGGATCTTTATTGGCTTCAAAGGTCGAGCCCACGACTCGACGCAAACAACGCAGGTCATAAACAGAAATATTAGAATCCCATGGCCACCATGAATTTTGAAATATATTCCTAAGTAGTTGAGAAACATTTTCTTTAAAATATTAAATTTTGTGGAAGCTGTAGGATTTTTAAAATATAAAAATAAATTTAAATAAAAATAAGAAATTTTAATATTTTTGATAAGACTTTCATTTTTTTAAATGTATAATTTATTTATGTTAAATTTAGTGAATAGAAGCGTTTTCTTATAAATATTTAATAGAAAAATGGAACGTATGTTACTGTATCCTCCTAAACGAATTCTACATTGTCTTCTCATGCGTAGCATATTTTACCTATCTAAGACAATACAACATTGCAATTTAAATTGCTGACGAAAGTAATTTTTTTCAGTTTCCTTTGAAACACTAAATATAAAGCACTTTAAATGGGATCGTTTTTCTGGAGGATATGACTTTCAGAATTTTTTAATAGCGTTTTGTTTTTTCAGAGTATTATGATTATTTTACTTCCTTACAAAAGTAATATAAAAGTAATGCAAACATCAATATATACTTTCTACACTGAAACTCATGTTGATACAAGTCTCGTGATGGTGAATTACTTGATATTAAAAAGACAATGTCAGGTAAGATATGTTTTGTCAGAACTAATTTTAGAATGAAAGAAAATGAGATGGAAAAAATAATTAGCTCACAAATCTTATGTTCCTTTTATTAAAATTTAGGATTTGAATTCGTGAGTTAGATGACATATATATATGAGAAAATGTGTATTTATATAGTGATATTATCTTCTCTTTTAGAATGTTGCAAAAGCTTTTATTAGAATGTAACATTTACTTGATATGCATTGTGTTTTAAGACTTTTAATGGAATATTCAAATTTAGACTACTTGATGTTCATGTAGCTTTATTTCAATATCTTTAATACTTCAGTTCAATCTTAAAATTTTGAAAATATAGAGGTTAGTAAACATTTTATATCTAACTATAATTGGATATCAATTATCCAAATATCGATGAACCAAAGTGTTGGATAACCGAATGCGTTCCAGATGGTAAGAACTTTTGCTATACGTAAATGTTAATAAAAATATGGCTAGTTTGATGAAGGAATCTTCAGAGCTTGAAATCTGAGATCAGAAATACATTGAAGATTTAATGGAATGGGATGTCGACAATCCTAGTAATCATGTATTAAAGGATGTTGAAATGTTTGGTTGAGTCATCGACTATCAAGACTCTTGCGAAGACGAGCAAGAGTTTAACAACAATGATCATACTGAAGAAGAACCAACGAAACAGATATCATGAAATATTGTTCCTGTTTTAAATCCGTTACAATATTAAGAGGCAAAAAAAAAAGGAATTTCTACTCCAAAGCCAAAAAAAATTTTGGATTTATTTTCTAGGCTACGGGAATCTTTAATGGCCATTTTATACATGTCAAAATAGGCTAATTAGTTACATGTTTTGATTGTAAGATGTATGAGACAAAATACTTGCAGTTTTGTGTTTGATATTACTGTTTTTCTGTTTCATATTACACTTTTGAAACTATTACAGTTTTCTGCCTTAAATAACCGTTGATTCGAAATTTCAGTAAATACAACAATTCCAATCTCTAACTTTTTCGAATAATTTATGCTCTACTATATTTTTATTTTCATCATTAATTGTTTCATATTACACCAAGTAATTTTAAATTTTGTAAACAATAACACAAAAATTTTACATATATAATTCTGAATTTAATACAATTTTTGCAAGGAATAAAAAAAAATATTCACTAAAAATCCATCAAATTGCAACAAGAAACAACAGTTCTCTAATCACGGTGACTGATGAAATGATGAGTTATCATTTAAATGTTAAGTCTGTGCGTTTGCATAAATGTAAATGAATATTTAAACTGGTTAAGTTCAATTAAAAAGAAAAATAACCTTTATTATTTACTGCTTTAATTTTATACTAAAATGTTCGCTTAATCGAAAAATTGTAGGAAGAGCTTGAAATAGTATACTTAGCAAAATTTTATCACATTGTACTTATTTCTTATCATGGACTATTTAGTTCCGATTAAATGTTTTTTCTGAATAACTGTGCACACACAAATATTTTTCTAATTATCAGAGCACTTGAAACTTTTTTCTCTTTCTATTAATATTTTCTTATGTTAATCGAATACTAATTGGGTAGGTAAGAATAATTTTTACAAAAAATCTATTAATACTTAATTTCAAAGCAGAAGTAATATCCAAAACAAAAAAAAAATCTAATATCGATCGCTTCATTGACATTCACATTCTTAACAAGATCTGTTTACCTGTGTAAATAGAATAAAGCTAGAAGAAACTTAATTATCTCATTTTATACGCTAATGCAATTGACGTAAATGCTTTTGGTTATTAGAGAAAATTCAAAAGCTTCAAAGCATGTCACACACGCTAATTATAATTCCCTTGATAAAAGATACAGTTAATAAATGAGGACTTCATTTAAGCGAATTAAGCGGCTATTCTATATTAATAATTACACCTTTAATATTTATTAAAGTAGTTCCCATTAGAAACATTAAAAATATGTCGAAAACATTTTAGATTAAATTATCCTTTATAATTTAATTTTAACTACATTTTTACCTTGCTCAACTTTAAACTGACAAAAATGATAATTTCTGGTCTTCAAAACAAAAGAATGAAATACCTTGAATTAACAAAGTTATTAAATAATGCTAGCTATAATAAGAATAAAATTCAATTTGAATATTTCTCCCAACCATCTTTTGTTTTTTATCTTTTTATTCATAGCTATGTTTATTTACGCGCGATACTTATACAGCCCAAATTATATAATTTAAATGATTTTTGTATATTGATATACATTTTATTATTTTGCTTTTAATGCAATACTGCGTAAAAGTTAAATTTTCATCAAGTTTGAAATCAATGTTGTTGAAGTTAAAATAATGAGCTATTTTTAGCTTTAAATTATGTTTTTGATCTACTGAAATGATTTAAGATTTTTTTCAGTGTACTTTTAAGTGAATTTGCCTAAAGAAGGATGTCTAGGGAGCCGTTTTCCTTGATAGCCTTAAGTCGTCATTAGAGGCACATTTACAGCACAGACGAACGTTAGCTACATTCTGAGATCTGTTTTGCTACCGTTTCTTTTGCAGTACCCTGGTCTTATTTTTCAGCAAGAAATGCTAGACCACATACTGCAAGTGGAGCTATGAACTGTCTTATAGCTCGTCAAACACCTCCTGGGCCAGACATATTGCCAGATCTCTCTCTAATCGAGCATGTCTGGGATGTGATGGGAAGGCGACTGCATCTACCAGGGAATGTTGATGAACTATCCCGACAATTGGAGCAAATTTGGCAAGAAATACTACAGGAGACCATCAAGGTACTTTATCACTCTATGATACGTCGTCTGGTAGATTGCATCCAGGCTAGAGGTTAGTCAACACTTTCTTTAGCTCGTTACTTTGTAACTCTGAAATAAATCGTTCAATTGTTCTGAAATTTTAATCTTTTTATTATTTTGTACATAATTTTCCTATCCGCCAATTTTTTTGTCCATCTGACAACTCCTTCTTGGTGTGTAGTTTTTTTTTTTTTTGTTTTTTTTTTGTTAAAGAGTGTATATAAATGGAAGATACTATGAACCCAGAAAATTAGTAATTAAGTTATTCCTATTGGAATTACTTAATATTTTGATTAATTTGGATTTTCTCAGTCGAAATAGGTACATTAATTGGAATTGGAAAGTTCGAGTACAAAGACTGTTGGTCAGTGTTTCTACCTTTTGTCAAAAATAAGACACCTAATTTAGCTGTCAATAAATCTACAAATGATGGTTTGGTTGCCTCTATCCTCCTTAATGTTGAAGAAACTATCAGGAAATTGCTTGCTATACCATGAGTGAATAGTATGTATAATCCACAATTGCTGTTTTGAGATTTTTATTTTTGAAGAGCTTCAAGGCAGGTAAGAATAGTATTTAATCTAATCATGATAGATTAGAGGCTTCTTCCATGATCTGAATACCAACAATTTCAATTCAATAGAAGCTTAAATGAAACGAAACCTATGGGAAGCAAATTTCGTTGCTTTAAAAGTTTCTTGATGGTTTCAATATGAGAAACAGTAGCTCTACTCTAACATTTGTCTCATTTTTTTTTTCCTGCAAAGCACTGCGGATGTCTGATAAGATTCAAATATCTACGAATGAGGTTTCAATTTCAGTAGACTTAATTGTCTGTTCAAAGATAGTAGACTCAGATTTGAAAACCAAGCAAAAATCTGATTTTCTAAATTTTAGATTATTAGAGAATGTAGGGTTTTGATGAAGATATCAGTATAAAAAATGCACTTCTGTCCTTTGTGCTGTTTTGAGTATAGATCTGAATGAATTGCTGAATTTGGAATATGACTGATAATTTTAAGAACATTTATACTAAACTATTGCAGATAATAGTGTTCTTTTTCTTTAACCCTATTTTTTAGAGTAAGTTTTTGATGGAATGATAGTGAACCTTTCTGTATATTTCTGATTTAAAATTGAATTCTGCTTTGCATGCATGTGATATACGTGTTTTATAGCTAAACTCTCACATAAATTGCAATGATTTATTTTATTTCTTATTTTAAAGGTCATGTTGGAAATGATGATTTTAGAAATTTCTGACGTTTTGTAATCCACATCTGCGTTGGTTGATAATTTTATATATTTAGTCATTTTATATATTTACTCTTTAAAAGATATATAACTCAAATATTCCATACAGGACTGCATTGCTTACTTAAAAAACACATCTAGAGATTTAAATAACTATCACTTGTAGGAATTTGTTCTGAACCTTTGTACATTCAATCATTTATGGTCACATTCTTTATGAATAAAATATATTTGATGTTCATTTTCAATTTAATTAATCTATTTACATTGGCAATAATTTGGATCTTCTTCCTATCATTGCCTGTATTCTGAGTTTTAAACAATCTCTAACATGCTTCTGTCAATTTAATTGCAGTAGTTCGAAACATGAGTCTTTAGGGACTGAAGGAGACAAGGGGAGTGATGGCAACTCGTTCTAAAACACCTTTCCATTTTACCGTTTTCTAGAAATTTGCAACTCAGAAAATACTGTTCAGTTCCAATAAAATTATCTTTAAGTTCTGAAAATGAAATAGATAAAATTGATAATTAATTCTTATGTTAAGAACGTAAATAGTTTTAAATACTTAAGGGATTTTATGTGTTTAATGTTCTTAAATATTTTCCGTGAATAAATCAGATTTAAATCAGATTATACTTCCCCTCCATTGAAAATGTGGTACATGGATACACAAATTAAACACATATTTTAGAAAGATGAATTTCAGATTTTTATTGTATTAAGTGTATGTTATAATAAAAACTAAGCCATAGCTTTTATAGGAAACTAAATTAGTAAACTCATAAGAAAAAACAAATGTCCAATTGATTTTCCAAATATATAAAAAACAACAAACAAAAAAACATTTTTAGAAACATCTAAAATTTTAAGTAGTTCATAGGAAATGAATCCCTCTATGTTTTAAGCGAAATAAAATTTGCAATTCATAAAATTAAAAAAAAATGAACAATAGATATTTTTAAATATAAATATGAGATGATATTAAATATTCAATCTGAAACATGTAAAAAAAAAACTTTTGATATGAAATATACATTCGAAAAACAAAATAAATAAAGAAAAATAATATCTTTTATTTTGTTATTCTTGATGAAATAGTAGAGAATCTTCCATTTTTGTTTTTACAACAAATGAGTCGTTTGGCGTGATGAAACAGCATTTATGTGCTTCGCAAAGGCTGGAAATGACAAAACTCAATACTTGGGAAATAGATGAAGAAATCAGCCAGAACTTCAAGGTAATAATTTAGTAATGAATTAAACATAATACGTTAATATTCCTAAATTTTCCCTGAAATTTTTCGGAACAATTAGTGAACTACTAAGTGATTTGAAAATCATTGGTTAAACTCATGACCACAATAATTGAGAAATAATAATCCTAAAAAATTAGATAACAACATCTGTCCAAGTCTCATAGAATCAAAATTTTTTGTATTAGTCCAATAATAATAATATAATAATAATAATAATAATAATAATAATAATAATATATATATATATATATATATATATATCATTTGTATCACACTTATTCTTAAAAGTATTAAAGTGCAAGACATTTTTATTTAAATGGCTATTGATTTTCATTTTATCTAGTTGATTAAAATATTTTTGAATGGGAAGTGTGTGGGTTATCATTTTTTAAAAATATTTTAAAAAAAAATGAACAACAGTAAAATGTACACATCTACTAATACAGTACAAAATATATATTTGTCAACTTTATACTACAGAAACTTCTGGAGGTTAGTTAGAAATATTTTGTTGCTTAATTCCACATTAAATAAGGAACAATTGACATTTATAATAATCTTTTCAGAGATTTCATTATCATCAGCGTAAAGTTGTCTTCAACACATTGGCGATCCTCTGACTAGAAATAAAACGAATTAATAGAATGGAAAGTAGCAAAGAGTGTAAGAAGACGATAAAGAGAATAGTAAAAGATCTTTAAATGCTCCATTGAGACGTGAAATCTAATACGGTTCGGTATTTTCATCCCTTTTCTGACATATGTCAATATGCTCTTCTTAATTTTGTTCCTAGAACTAGTAAAATGGGACACGAAGCGAAGCGCCATTTTCTTTCTTTTCTTACTCTAGTATTCTTTCTGATCTTTTTGTTCTGTTTGCCTGAAATTGCTGGAAGTTATGATTAGTAGAAGAAAATTCATTAACTGTATAACATTTTTCTATTCCTTATTCTCAATATGAAATTATTAGATGTTCTTCTTGGATGATTTCGTATTTAGTAGCAAGTCGACAATTGGTTTTGTTCTTTTTATTTTACTTGTGGGCGGTGGTTTACGTCGAGTCTTGAGCTTGAGCCTTGATGCTGCTAATGACTCAGTGTGTAGCCGGAGATAATACTCCTTAAATCTGTCAAGGCTCAAAGTTCTTCGGTTGGAATTTAGGAGAGAGAGGTACTAGCTGGTTTCCTTCTCGTTATTTGACCGAAGTTCAAAATTACGAGGTCCGTTGCCAGTAGCTCTCGTGTTGCTTCTTGTGCGACGTTTATAAAACTTATCAATCATTTTATTTTAGATTTTTGTAAGCATAAAATAAATATATATATATATTGAAATTCTATGAAATATTCATAAGAAAAACAGAAATAAGTGCAGATATATATATTATGGTGAACATTTTTGTACTGTTTCGTATTTATTAAATTTGTTATTTTCTTAAAAAAAACTTAAAGTTTTTAAGAATAATCTATCGCATGTCTTCAATGATTTATAAGAACTTATATGTAATTTAAGAAAATCTGTAATAATATTTAAGTTTCAAAACTTTAATATATTTTATTGTTTAAGATTCAAATAAAGTAAGAATTTCGGGATAAGAAATTACATTACACTTGTCTAAAAAATTAAAATAATTCACAAACATATTAAACACACTTCTAAAACATTTGAATTAATTTATCAGAAAGCACATTGATCTTTCTTTTAACCCAACTTATAATTTTTTACTTAAACAATGTAAAATTTTCTTAAATCTGCTAATTTTTAATTATATGGTAGGTGATGTAAAAATGTAATGGCTACCTTTTGCAAAGTGCTTAATTATACGCTCAACGAATAATATAAATTTGAGCATTAAGTAACAAATGAAAAATATGAATTTATTAAATTAAAAATCGCTATAAATTTTCCTTTCATAAATTATACTTAAATCATTTGTCTAAATAACATTTTGTTATGGTATTTACACAGTCGATGTATATAAATTAAACTGACTTATATTTGTTTAAAAAAATGTTTTTAAACCATGTGATACATAAGATTAAAATCCAACAATATTAATGTTTAGATAATTTTCATTAATTATTGCGTGGAATATTTAATAAGATCCACAAGGTGTATCAAACACACACATTTAGGAAATTTGAGAGCATTTGTAACCAAATTCTCTCTTGGATAGAATAGCGCTAAGATGTGTTAAGTAACGGCTTCAATTTTCATTTCTTTGACAGAAAAAAATAGCACATTAAGGAATTTCTGATACATATATCTTCAATTCATTCAAATTACTCGGATAAAACTCAAATAAAAATAACTGACAGTTCTAAAGAAATTTAATTTTCTAGAATCTTTTTCACACTATTCCTTTCAATTGAACTTAATATTCCCTTCTTAATGGATGAAGAAAATAGGAAGAATGAAAAATATGGTGTTGTACTTGAAGCATAAACTGCACATACAAAATTGTGTTTCACTCATACCTATTTCAATTTTTTTTTTCTCCTAACGATGTTATGTTATTGAATATTTTTTTATCGACTAAAACGTTCCCTTAACTCTAAGCGTAACCTGAATGAACTGTGAATTTTTATCTATCGGAAGCATCAAAGGCAATTACAAAGTCAGAAATTCACTTGCTAATGTATTTCTTTTCATGATGATAAGGAAGAATTGAGACGCATATATAAGTGCCTTTTAAAGTCTTCTCCATTTTGATACTTTCATTTTTTAAAAGAGAATTGGAGTTGCTTTTTTTTTTCAAAGTTTCATTTTCACTAGTCCTTTTTTTTGTTTCATCCCCGTTTATATATATGATTGGTTTCTCTCCCTGCGAGACGTTTCGTTTTGAGGTTTTGTGAAAGTGGTGCAAGTTAGTCTTTGTAATATGGATTCTAAAAGACTGTCATCCATTAGAAGGATGTTGTCATTAAGCTGTAATGCTTTTTGTGTGTCTATTATCAACTTATAAATATAAATATTTTTTAATAAACTTTTGGTGTTTATATTTTCAGTTTCATTTTTCCTTTTTCTTTTCTTAACCAATAGGATTTATTTGCAATAAGACCTGTTGCAAAAAAATATTAAATTTTAACATGTATACAGAAGAACAGTGCATTATTATATGATTTGGCATTGCACTTAAATTACTGTGTAAAACAACTTTTTAAACTAATTTCAAAAATATTAACTTAAGAGTTTCATTCGAAGATACAAATTAAATGTTCGAGAAAATATGAAATCACTTTAAAATATATTTATTTTAATATTTTGACTATGTTATTATCTAATACTTCAGATTTGAATAATTGTTCTAGCATATTAATAGGAAATCCTGAAGAAGAACAATTGAAACAATCTCCAATGAAAGTATGCCGATACTTGTCACGTGTTTTACAAATTCCTTGTCTCTACGTGTTTGCTTTTGTGTTCTACTATGCGGGAAGATGTACACTGAATTTAAGGGAACCTATATGATTCTCCACTAGAATTTTTTTTAAATTTTCAATTTAAAAAATTATATTATTTTTTGGTTATCATCAATTGATTTTACTTCAAATATTTTTACTGTCTGTATACATTATATGTATAAATGACTCCAATGTCTTAACACTAAATGGCTACTGGAGTGGTTATTTTCTATTTTGAGGAACGATTATTCTTAAACTGTCAATGACAGATCACAAAAGAAGTCATAAATTCTATAATGTTTCTGAGGTTTTTAAATACATCACATTTCTTTTAAATATTGCATAACAAGCATGTAAATTAATATTATGTTTAGAGCAACCGAAGTGTCAAGAATACCACATTAGAGATTTGAGCCATTTGTTATTGTAAAACAATGGTATTTTGTCCTCGAATTTTATTTCTTATTTCATTCACAATACATTTATTTTTAGAGTCATTGCAGATGAACGTGATTCTATAACATTCTTTAGAGCATTCAAATTTATACACGTGTCAGAAAGATAGTTTTTTTACTACAGAATTAAAGGTCAGTATTGATGAATGTTCAGTTTTTTTCATCAATACAGTGATGATGAAAACAGTAATTGAGATCTTAAAATTTCTGAACAAAGCTCTGACCCCTGAAGAGAAGAAATGGTTGATGAAATTCCCTCAACATATTTTTGGTTTACATATCACAATATTCATGTTCATATTTAATTCAGTAGCAAATTCATGATGAAGGCTTTACTCTTTCTTTGTGTGAATTTTTTCACACAAAGATAAAATATACGACATATATTAAGAAAATTATTGCAAAAAATAAAGCTTCATCTTGACTTTCACTGTTTTCTGAATCCATATTGAAACATATTCATAAATGAAAGATTATAAGGGCTTCGCTCCAAATAAAATTAGATTTATGGGTCGTATTCTTGGAAGAATAGAGTAGTTTTAATGCAATAGAATACGCAAGAGAGTAGAGTATTTTCCTACACTTTAAAGACATTTTATTAAAACAGTAGGATCCTTCAATATTCAGTGAAACGATCGCAAACGGTTTCAAAGAAATTCTAATGTTCGTATACGTTGATGATAAATTGACTCGTTTGATTCACTCCAAATAGAACAAATGTATCATCCGGGGGATCATACCATATATAAAATGTATATTAACAAATACGGATTATTATCATCGTATGTTGTAGGAAACAAGTGAGGGAAACAATATTTTATAACAATTCATTCACACAAAAAAGGGTAATTTTTGGAATAGGAAGATTATACGGGAACTTTTGTCAAAATCATACTAATATTTAAAATGTCACAAACGCTATCATTAATTTCTGAATACTTAATGAAACAGAATAGAAAAACCAAACTTCAAGATATATACTACGATTTATTATATTTCTATAAGAACTACAAGAATTAAAGAAAAATATATATTACTTTATAAAATTTTCAGATATAAGTCACTATAATAATCAATACAAAATTCTCAATTGTAATAGTTCAGTTTAAAAAATCATTTTTGAAGAATATTTAAAACTATTTTTCGTATTTTAACAAAGCATTGTAATAGACGACACACTGAAGAATAAATTATAAATATTCAAGGACTCCAGAGAGTAAAATGATTAAGTTATACAATGTTGGTTATTCTAATAATTTTTATAGTTGATATTAATGTATAAAATTTAGTTTCCTATGAATAAGCATTGTAACAAGAAATCGATCTTTTTAAATGAAGTTTTGGATATAATTATGTATATATATATATTATATTATATTGTCAGTCTTAAAAAGCATGTATATATTTTTATTCAATCATGAAGATGAGACTAAGTTTTTAGTCTGGATAGGAATATTTAAATATTTAAGCAATTAGGTTACATATTTAAAATTATAAGAATTTCTCGCTGTACAGAGAATGACTAAATAAAGTTTAAAATGGATTTATTTTCGAGAATTGAGATTTTCATATAATGTTCCTTATTGCTAAGAATTAGTGATATATTAAAAATTATGGTAAATATTGTTTTAGTTTAAGATATTTTACACGGATAAGAACTAAAATTCTTATAACATTAGTATGGTTTATTTGCATAAGGGAACATATAAAATGATAGAGGAAGCACATAATTGAATTTATGTTTTTTAACTCTTAAGTAATTTTTCTCTCCCTTGCATGTTACAATAATGATTATATTTTATAATGTAAAAATATGTAAAATTTTATTACTTACTACAAGGCATGGAAGACAAAAAGAATTGAATTTAATATTTCTGTGTAAGGTGTTTCATTCGTCTCTTGTTACATCGTATTGCATATTATTATTTTGTTATTTAAATATATAATAAATTATTCAAATATTTTAAGAATATTTAACTATTTTTATTATAATAGCATTTAAGTCGCATAAATTTCCTTTCAATAAGGATTTCATAAAAATAAGAACTAAGTATACTAATTATTTCAATTAAATTGTTGAAAGTAGAATAATGACTGAAAATTTCTGAATTTTTTTTCCTAATGGGATCACTGTATACATCATTTTACTTTAATTTATAGGTTATCAATTCATTTCTTTATTTATTTTTCTTTTAACTCATTTTAATTTGCTGAATCATTAATAAAAAGTCTATTTTTGTAATAATTAGCTGCAGTACATTAAGAAATTGTATGATTTCATCCCCAATTATCAAACACCATGTTGAAAAAAAAAAATCAGCGAAACATTATTCATTGTTCAAAGTTTCTCCTAGTTTTATTAATTTTAATATTATTTTTTCGTGTATTTGCACCAGAGAATACTTATTATTATATTTATAAGTGTGTGCATCAGTTACTTTACTTTGAAAAACTTTAAGTAATTATAATATTGGTATTTTTTTAAAAAAATGTGGTTCATTAAAATCCTAACTCACCTTTCAAATATTTGAAATTAATATTTAAGGCTTCAGAATTTTCATGAATCATTCATTCTTTTCCAACAATGCTACTGGAAAATTTTATGTATTTGTTTTAAAAAGTGCTCTTTAATAATTGTCCCTCAAAATTTTTAATCTTTCATGTGCACAACATTTAGAGCATTTCCAGTTTTCCAAACTATAAACAAAATATATGTAGAGAAAACTGAATCCATAACCAGAGTGAACATTTTCTTTATCCCCGACGAGAGGATATGTTTTTCTTCAAACATTTTGATACAATAGAACACCGCTTTAGAGGAAGGATAGGAAGAGACAAACTCTTGTTTTCCCTTTATTATCCTTTAGTGGCGTAAAGAAAAGCAAACGAAAAGTGAAGGAAAAGCAAATATTGCTCTAAGTCAGTTATGGAAGAGCTCGACGAATATATATCCATCGAGTATACTAAAGGTAAACCTGAATTTAAGAGCATTTGCGAGGTTTTTGATTGCATTCTATTTATGGAGTTTTTTTTTATTGTTTCTGAGTGAGATGTTCTTGATCTTTTTGGTCTTAAGTGCTTTAGCATGTACTTTGGTTATACATTACTTTGTCAGAATATGCCTTTAATTTCCGATAAAAATTGGGCAGGATTTTTTAATTAATCCCCCCCTCCCCTCTGTTTCAGTTGATTAAAATGATTAGAGGTTGTTCAGTTGCTGAAAGTTTAAAATAGGTAATGTGAAAAA
>BMAW01082038.1:0-10565 GCA_019974015.1 Nephila pilipes | reverse complement strand
AAATAAAAGTGAAAATTCAATACGCCTCGACTGTTATTGATATTATGTTACTTTACAAAAGTCGATAGGAATAATGTTTACATACATATATATATATGTAGTTCAAAGTTCGTAAGCAGAATTTTTCAATTGAATTTTAAAACAAATTTATTGTATTTTTTGTATACTTCGCGATTTCAAAAATAACGTCGTTGGATTATGATTCGTGCCCAATCTGAGAGAATCTTTTTTCCCCCAAGAATATTGCCTTTGTTTAGGGCGTATAAACTTGCTTAATGTACTTTTTTTTTGACAGATGTTTGGAAATATTGCTGAAAAACATACATTTTTTTATTTTAACATTTTTCTGTACTGATAATGATAGATTGATTTTCAAAGAAAAACAGAAATAATCTTTTTTTTTTATAAAAGGCTTTTTTCCTTCTGGATATCAATAAGTGGATTTTATTTGTTGTTCCCCTTCGCTAAGATCGGATGCATAACATAATATCTCGATGACAAATATACAAAATAGTAATGTTAAGGAATTAATAGTTTCTTTCTAATTTAATCTTTAATTATTAAACTAAAAAATCTTTAATTATTAATTTATTAAAATTGCAAATAATAAATTCAAGATATTAAGTTATTCCTTTTTTATTTTTAATATTATTCTAAGCATTTCTTACAAAGAAAACTGACAATTATTTAGCGCACATTTTCCCACAAACATTTTTTTTTTTTGTATTTTTCTCTACGAACTCCTATTTGACCCTACTTACGTTTAGAACTTCAGCTGAATTTTTAGATTCACGATAGTGCATTGAAGTTGAATTTATACATTCTTATTATTTAACACTAATAATTATTCTAATCCTTTTCACAAGTAATTTCTGAGACTTAAGACCATTTATCGCGCCTTAACTTCGATTTCTTAAAAAATCATGAAAATACCAAAAATTACTTATTGTCTTTACCTAGATTTAGATGAATTCATACCCAAAAATATCTGCGAAATTTCCAGGAAATATCAGGTGTATTCAAATTTTCCAGCCAGTTGATATGACTGCTTCAGATGTACACACACACACCAGGATCATATTGTATACATATCTAGGAAAAAAGAAAAGTGGCAAGAAAATAAGTAGATAAAAGCAATAACTTACCAATTCCATTAAAAGTCATCAAAAATCAGGAAATTTTTATCATTATAAGTAAGATTATTTCTTAAAAGAAATAGAAAAGCTAGTTAACCAGGTAAGTCAATTATTTGTTATGGGGAACCTAATTGTTTGTAATTGAAGTTGAAAATCTTCTGCAAATTGAGATGTAAAACTATCTACTAGCACCTTACGGCAACAAAATACTACCAGTTGAAATGTCGAATACCTTGAATCTCGTTTACTGTTTTGGGTTCTTTTTACTTCACCAATTCTTGACACGTTTTTAAGTTCTTGTTTCACCGAAAACAATTTCTTCGTGAAGTACCAGAGGAAAGATATAACATTAAACTAAATTACTTCTGTGAGATTCTAGAGTTCCCATTGTAACCAGATATTCACTGAGAACTTAGTGTCAAATGGAGAAACAAACAGTAACTCTTAATAGCAATATCTGAGAAAAAAAGGCCTAACATCGAGGTAAAGGAACCATAGAATGTCGATCGAATCTCGCTGATGTAAGAGTTTTTCCAAAAAAGAAGAGGAGTCGTATAAGGTTCCGTAAATAGATCATTGCGTTGCAGCCCAAAGCAATTTAGAACTATTTCCTATTTTCCGAATTCAGCAAAATCCTAGTGAGACTGACGTAATTCTGTCAATTGCATCCCCGAAGTGTTTAATCTGAGAAAAAAAATTTCTTCCCATATTTTTTATCTTGAGAGTAAAAATGTAAAAGAAGGAAAAAAAAAATACAATTAAATAAAAAATGATAAAAAAATGGAAATGAATCAAACTTGAAATTCTAAATAATTTAAGAAAACTGCTCGCCAAATCAATATGTAAAATTGCAAGAATATAATTTAAAATGTTTTAAAGTCACAGGGGCACTTTTTAATGTTGAAGAATTTGGGATAGTTGATGTTCGATTTGAGCCTCGTATTCGAATCTTATTTCCTCTAAATGCAGAATAATCAGTCCGTTGAGCGTTGCATGAAATAGGGCCTCGAAGTCTTTATTTTAAAGGTTCTTCTTTTTGACGATAGATGGCTTTGCCAATTAGAGTTAGGTTGACACCATTGCAGATTGTCATCTGTTAAATAGATCTAAGACAAATTTGACATCGATGTATAAGTTAGTTTTGATTTAGTAGCCATTTCATGCAAATTAAAATTTGATTGATGTCATGTCGAATAGTTGTCACCATTTCGCTTTCGGTTGTTACTGTAAGTTATACTGGATTCATATACAGAAATATAAGAAACAATCAAAACAAAGGTTTTCTTTTGTTAATGTTCTTCAATGAAGGGACAGAAAGTTTCATCGGCCATAACAGTTACGGTGATAATTTCTGGAATTCGAAACCTTGGATATTTTTGAAAAAAGGAACACGATTGCTGGAAAATACTACAGAGAATGTCTCATTTCTGTTCTCATTTATACCACAAGTATCTTTTGAACTGTTTTCGCAATTCGAATGTCACAGTAATATTCATCAATGTCAAAGACTTTGGGATCTTTGATGTTCCATTCCAGCTTTAGGCTTCATGAAGGATAATCAGCGATGTTGTATGTTAAATGTATCTGGGCTTCATATTCTCTATTTAGTGAAATTAAGAAATTAAAATAGTGAATTATTAACACAGGTAGGCCCTCTTCGTTTGAACTCATAGCCCTCGTGTTGCTTCCGAGTGTATCGTTGATAAACAATCAATCAGATCTCACTTGACTCCAGTTCAAAATTAATAGGTTCATTGTCAATAATCCTTTTGTTATTTTAACGTGGCGTGAATACAAGTCAACCAATAAGATAATACTTACAGTTTTTCCTATCTTTCAGAATGAAACATTTATAATATTAATACTTTATTGACAAGTAGAAAAATATTAATTTCCTTTTTAAATTCTTAAATCTTCAAGTTCAAAACACATTTTCTCCATCAGAAACTGCATTCTAGTGTACTTTGTACATATTATAGGTATCTCAGAAGAACAACTAAAAGTATTTTAAATTCACTGTAAAGGTAATTAAAGGTGATTTAGAATTATTTAATGATCCTTTTTGAGATATTTATTTATTTTTCATATATATATAGCATATATATAAAGAAAGAGTATATATTATATATATATGTATAGTTATATATATATTTAAAATTACAATACATGTCTTTAAAGAACTGATTTATTTTGTAAATAATTATTTACTTTAATATATCCGTTTTCCACAAGGACATTAAATCACTTAAAATGTCAAAGATATTTCATTGATTGAAAACTGTGGATGCAGTATTACTCATTTCGCTAACCGCTACTCCAATTGGAAGCTCAAACGTAATGGCCTTTGGAAAGTTTCTTTAATGTGTTTCTTCTCGGAGAAGTCACAGAACGAGAAAAACATTCGAAACGCTATCATTAATCTCGAATAATTGCCATCCGCTTGAACATTCTTTCACGGACGGGATCAGTAACTAAAATACAGGATACATTTGTTTTTTCATGTTCGAAAACAACTTATTGAAGCGAAAGAGAGTTGAAAAATTACCTTAATTTTGTGCAGTGTGCCGTTTTGTTTTCATATTCGATTAATAAAACAGTTTTCTTTCTTTTCTAAAAGCTCAGATTTAAGGGGGAAAAAATCTTAAATAAGTTACAATGCGTGTTTTGCGTGACATGAAGATTTAAAGACAGGAAAATTGAAGGTTTTGAAGGGATCGTTAAGCTTGGCTGGGTAATCAGCAACTTCTGCGTTAAATGAAATGCTACGTAAGGTGCGCGAATGTTTCTTACAAATAAATCTTTTTGATTGTTGACTAGTTTTACTTAATCATTATGCAGAAAATGTATTAATTTCGAAGAAGTTCTATTTCTTAGAATGGTAAAATTTCCTTTTTCTTTATCAAATTTAAATAATTTTTCTTTCTTTTTTTATCATTAATTACCTTTTTATTATAAATAACTTATTTCGATTATTGACCAGTTTCACTACTAGTTAAATAGCAGAAATCGATGCTAATCTTACAAAATTATATTTTTAGAACAACCAAATGTAATTTGCTTTATAAAATTTGAATATTTAATTAATGTTGTAATAGGCATTTTAAAAAAATAGTATTTTTGAAAATTTTTAATTCAGTAAAAAATTTGATAAAAAGCTTAAGGAAACGCAATGTGTCCGCAAAGTAATGGTTGATTTAAATGGTTATATTTTCGGAACAAAAAGTGCAAAAAGATGGACCGTTCTCCAAACTGAAGAAACACTCTCCAAGTGTTTTAGCTGTTGAATAGACTTTGATACATGTGTTCATGGTTGCTCTCCAAGCGTCAATATGGTATTCGTTTTCTTCCCACATACGGCAAAATTTATCAAGCGTGATAAAAAAAAATTGCTGCGAGATTTTCTTTTAAATTGTCTAGATTTCGAGCTTGAATGGAATATACTTACATTGTTCATTACATTTACATTTCGTTCATTTTGTTACATTACATTGTTATTTCATTGTTCCAAAAATAAAAATCCATAGAGTCAAGGTCTAGATACTGCGAGAGCAAAGTAATTACCCCTTTCATCTAATAGGAAAATGGAATTTTCCAGTACCTGAGACGCTGAATACCTCACCAACGTTTATAGTAAGATATTACCTGTGATTGGTTTTTCAACAATACAGAAGGTTCCAATAACTCAGTCTCGTCTAATAACGTACCACATAGCCACTTTAACACTGTCATGCTGATGTCTCTTCAGAACTTGGGGAGGTTCAGTACCACATAAACAACCATAACGATGGTAAATCGTAACAATTTAATTATTACTAAAATGCCCGAGATATCTGAATAATATTTATTCTACATATACATTATTTTTTATGTAAACAATGTTGTAAATTACAACTATTAATGTGTGTTGAGTTCTTTGGTTTCATATTGCTTTATATTGAAGAAACCCATAATTTTGTTAAGTGTTAATTATTATCCAGGGCTGTTGTAAACTTTGAACTATTTATTGTTTTGAGTTATTTGTTATTCTTCTGACTTCACAAAATAGTAAACAACAAGAGTAATAAATTTTTTAAAGAATTTCTTGACCTTCCAATGGCTGTCATTGTAGAATTCAGCAGATTGGATATCTTCCTCATACTACGGGTTACTTCAATCTAAGTCTTATTGAAACTAAACGAATCGACATTGATAGATGTAATGTACATTATGTACGGGGAACCTACGTAAAAAATTCTGCTTCATTACAAAATATGAAATTACTTAAAAACTCCTCATCTTTCTTAAAATAAATAAGAATGGTTCTATCAAAATCAAATCTTTTCAATTTGTCCCTTGGATAAATTTAGCGCAACACCTGAAATATAACATACGAGAATTCTGAGCACTTTGTCACTCAACTCCCTAGAATATTTCAACTTTGAAATGTTGCCTAAGCAAGCAACTTGTTCGCATCGCCTTAATCGTATCATTAGACTCTAATGACCACACTAGACATATTACTAAATGTAAGCAATCTGCTTCTTTGAGTTGTTTATCTCCTCTGCAAATATTATTTTCTTGCTTAGGATCTTTATCGAACGTATGAGGAATTCACATTAAACAAGTGTAACTTGAAACTACCTCAGAGACGATTGGTATTTTCATTCTCGGTGACCTTCATTGAACTCATGATGCATTCACGTTTAACATTTGTGACTAACATAATCCCACAGCTATTTAAATAAATGGATCACTGAAATAGCTTCTTATATCTTACCAGATATTCTCTGCCATGTTTGGGAAAGGAATGAATATCGTCATGACGAGTACGGTACACCTAAGTCTTCCGAATATATAAAACACTTGCAGAGTTTCTATTCAGTTTGACGTATATTTCATCTTTCTACACTGTTTTGTTCTTAAACTGTAGCCCTATAAAACCTCACCATTATTTTACGAGAAAACATGACATTGTTTCGGAAATTGAGCTTTAAAAGGTTTTCTTTGGCTAATTTTATCCTTAAAATGAAAATTATTGTATTTGTTTGTAGTATTTGTGTTGAATAAAATTAGAAAGAATTACTCAAATTTGGGTATTGTAGATATATCTTTACTATTTGCCTTTGCGAAATTAAATAGATTGAAGTTAACGAAAGCCAAACAAAAATAATTTGTAGGGGGAAGGTTTGAATACACACACACACACACACACACACACACACACACACACACACATATATATATATAAACGGTCAAAGTTTTGGCACTCTCCCCCGTATAAGTTTAATAACATCCTCATATTCAATCTAGAAAATTGTATTAATTTTCAATCGATGTTAATAAAATCAATTATACTTTTAAGAAATAAATTATTTCTCGTGTCACCTCATTGATGATTAATTTACTATGATAGAATGGCTAATAGAAAGAAGAGTGCAAAAAGCACCACTGCAGGTAATTAAATTGAACGAAATCGAAATAAGTTCGTTATTCATTTGATGACATATAGACCTATATCTGTAAATATGTAGCATATGTCCGAATAAAAGCTTTTTTATACTGAAAATAATAAAATATTAACTGTAACAATAAAATTAAACAACGTAAAAGGTAAGAGAATCTCTAGAAAAGATTTTTTACAGAAAATTTCTGGGAAGTGAATAATTTTAAACAGTGGAACTGACGTTTTATACGATCATATAATAATTAATAATTCGGAGGAGAAAAATTCAAAGCCTGAATATCTATTTATTAGTGCTATCGAAACAAACACACACAAATAAGGATTCATGTCCACCTTACTTAAGTATAAAACGAGAAATTACCCTAATACGGGGGGGGGGGGGGGGGTAGAAAGTAAGAGTACTCAATTTCTTAAGAATAGAAAAAAGTAATACATTTTTGAAAAATTTACATATTAATAGAATACATAACACAGTATTTTTCTACGTAGTAACCTACCTTCACAATTCCTTTTGTTAACCAAGTAATGAACTTTCATATATTTTTGTCAAAAAAATCTTTTACCCCCTGTTTGACCCACTGTTTGATGGCCCTCTGAACTTCATCGACAGTCAGAAACTATTTTCCACCCATAAACGACATCAGAGAAGTAGAAAAAAGAAAATATGATTTTCCTAGATCAAGGGTGTGATATGATTGGCTGAGGATGTCCCAACCGAATGAGTGAAGAATTAATTTAAGGCGTTGGCTGTGTGGGAACTTGCAGTGTCTTCAAGAAACACTCTCACTTCCTTAATGTCCCCCTTCTTTTGTCTGTATTATCCTCCGTAATTTTTTAGAGTTTATCGGAGTTAAATTGCTTCCTTCTGGACAGAGGCCCAATTTTTCGGACCGAAAACTGTTTTGAATTTTTTCTATTAGCTTTACATTCGCGACACCACTCGTTCACATAGCACCAGTTCCTGACACCAATTCCGTAAGCAGATTTTGTTTCGTAAACTGTCTCGAATGGCGCGTTTCCATTCGTGGGAAGAAACTGGATTCCGCTCCTCAACTCGTAGTTGACTCTCATTTCGATGCGGTATTACAACAAGTGTTTTCAAACAACTGCGACAAACGAGCATAGATTCCACTCCCAATATTTCGATCTGGAAAGCAGTGCAACCAACTATGTTGAATTAAAGTTTTCTTTGAGCATTAAAGGCTCATTACACTTTCTTTTTGGGCACTTTTCGTAATTTCATAGAATTTGAATGACGTATAAAAATGCGACTTATTATGAATTACTTCATAATAAGTCGAAAAATAGTAAATTTTACATAAATAATTAAATACGTGACAAGTCAGAAAATTTTCAACACCATGATTAAGTGAATGAAAATAATATCTGTGTTGAAATTCAATGATTTTAACTTTCACGCAATGCGCTTAGATGACTTGCGGACCAAATGAATGTAATCGAAGAAAAGACCTATTGCTCTATCTCTCCTTCTCTCTTTAACTGTCTTAAATATAAAAACTTTTTCGCGGCTACTTCAACCATTTCCAGACATGAAGTACTTTGCCATAAATACATCATGATTCATCGGTATTATATAGTTAATATTAGACATATTTCCATTAAATAAAGCTTATGGTTAGTTTGGTGAAAGTGGCTAAATATTTCTTAGGATGAGTTGAACTCCAATAAATAAAAAAATCTTTAAGCATGCCCATCGTTTCATTGTTATTATAACATATTGAACATTCTTTGAGTCAAGAACATCGTTTCTCTGATTTTTTTTAATTCCCTGGTTTTTTCTTGCGGAGATATTTCAGGAAAAGAGTTTATGAAAATTATCCAAAAACCATATAAAGTCTGAATATTGCCATTACTCACACAAAGGACACAAATAATTCCCAGTATCTTGAAACAAATTATTTCTCAAAATATCGGCAAACGATTTCTACTTTCACTCCAAAAAATGGGCGGACATTTTGAACATTGACTTTGAATGTGATTTGAAAATATTTTTAATTAATATTAGAAGTGCCTTTCACCATTAGAGCATAAAAATAATCATTCAATAGTTTCATTCTTTTGTATAATAGATTTACGTATAATCAATACAGGAATTCTTAGGAATCTCTGCATAATAACAATATTTTCTTAACTGTTTACTTTTCATTCAAAATGAAGATTAAAATCAGACAGATCGAAGAACATCGTCAATCTTCTGCATCGATATATAGACTAGTAATGAACTGGTGTCATTATTTATATTTAAGATATATAAATGAAGATCAACTGCAAAATAAAGATCAATTGCAAAAAGAGTATTTAAGTAATTTATTCGGTCTTGAATAAAAATATCACAGATTAATGATGCAGAGCGTTTACCTTATTGAAACCTGAACCAAAGATTATAATAGAGTGAATACTAATCTTAATAACATCAAACAGTATAACTGGTTTCGATCATGCTTCCAATAACAAAATTCGAGTCAGGTATCCACACTTTAGCCCTTTCGCTACCGGAGGGAGTAAAAAGAAGTGCTTCAATGGGCCGGTGGCTTCTTAATGCGGAGTGACACGCTGTGCCCAGACGATTTTAGGTATTAAGCCTAATTTGTGAAAAAAATTCCTCTAAAATCGGCTATTTATTAAAATATTTTGGTATTTACATATATTATTTAAAATGCATTAAACTTAATATATACAAAAGAAAAAAAGATTTAATCGAAAATTGAATGTTTTATACATAAAATTACATAAAAAATCATACTTTTAAGAAAATACAAAATATATTTACATATGTTATATAAATTTCATGGTGTAATGATGTGCCATTTTATGAAATATATAGATATAAAAGATAAATCTTATTTTGCTGTATGGTATATTTATAAAAAAAAATTCAATGCATAGTATAACGTCACATGTCTTACACACATAATTCGACGCTTCACGCAAGATTTTGAGCAAAGGGCACATTTTAATCCCCCCCCCCCTTTTATTTTTTTACTTTAATGTTCAATGTACAGATATGGATTATTTTCGCTAACATTACTGACATATTCACTTATTATTTCGCAAATCTCAGTATCAGATAAACACTTTCTTTTCGTCATGACTGTCGCTACAAATAAAAACTGACCGAATGAAACGAACAGCTGAGAACATCTGCTACCAAAAGCCCTAACCCCCATAAAGGGCCATAAATTCTCTTTTGAGCTTTTAAGAAGCAAGGAAGAAAGAAAAAAGCAAACCGAAATCAAGTGCACTTTTAAAATCATGTCATTACATTTAAAGACCCGCACCCCAACACGAGCTTTTAACAATTACCCCCCTCCTGGTAGCCAGAAGTGAAATTCAAGCCCATATAACCATGGTCAACATTCCAAATAACCTCTTTATATAGATTTCGCGGTAATATAACGCCATCTAGTAATAATAAAAAAATCAAATCAAACGTTCTCATCAAGCGTATCTCTATTGATACGCTGATCTGCAGAATGCATTCCGGAGCGTATCTATTGTGATACGCTGGTAGTGAACGGGTTAAAGGAATGAAATGAATTATTTTTTTCCTCTCAGAGCGTATTTTTTTTTCTGGTCTAGTGGCTTTAAGTTAGCAATCCTGACTGTTGCCAGATTTGCATTTGAACAGAAAATTATATCAGGTGGAATAAGTATTCTTCTGCAAGTGTCAAAAAACCTTTTTAAGTTAATTCAATAAAAAAATGATACGTTTAATGTAGTTTGTATGTTTATGCTTCAGAAAAATATATCGAAAGAATATGTCATTCTACTAATAAAAGCTTAGCTAAGAAACGATATGGAATAAAACAAATTTCTCTTACTAGCTAATATTACGAGTTATTTTCAAAACCAAACTGTGTGCTTTGTCCCATTTGCAATTAATGTTCGGATCATTTTATAACACTTTTACATTTCATGATACAACAAACTGAAATCAAGTGCACTTTTTAAAGCATGTCATTACA